>JAKUCA010000081.1:0-29865 GCA_030567025.1 Geotrichum europaeum
ATTTTATTTTATTTTATTTTATTTTATTTTATTTTATTTTATTTTATTTTATTTTATTTTTTTTTATTTTATTTTATTTTATTTTATTTTATTTTATTTTATTTTATTTTATTTTATTTTTTTTGGGCCACGAACAAAAACCCTGGTTATTTTGACGATTGAAAATGTCACTTTGACCAAAAAAAAAAAAAATACCAAGCCATCAACCCCCCGGGAACCTGGTTCTTCTCAAGTAGTTAATAAATTTATATATATAATTATAAGTTTCTTTTAAAAACAATTTTGGTTTATTTATATTTCTTTCTCATTACAAAAAAAATGGAGCAAAAAAAACAAAGAAAAAAACAACAAAAAAAGCTCAGACAAAAACCAAGTTGAAAATAGAAGCAATGAGATGAACAAAAAAAAAAGAATATCAAAAAATAGAATAAAAAAAGACAAAAGGGCATTTACTCTCGAAGAAATTTAAAGAAAGAAAAAAAATGCAATACTTTCTTTCTTTCTTTCACTCCTCGTAGATGTTTTATGACCTCCTTTTCTTCTTCTTCAATTCCATTTTTTTTCTTCTTTCATTCCTCATCACATTCTCAATTTTTACCTTGCATTGCTGGCTCTTTTTGGGTTTCTCCTTCGTTTACCCCCCCATCTCTAGTTATAATAACATGCCTTCATCAAAAAAAAAAAAAAGAGTTTTCTGGTAGTCGTCGTTGGGCCTCCCCAAAAGCTGCTTCTGTTATGCCGTCCATTCTTAAGCTGCCGCTTTCTAGCTAGTTCCTGCATGTGCATTACATGCCGGCCTCGCTATTGCTTAGCACGATACCAAACAAAGCGGGGTTCTGCTCAAACAGCTCCTTGACCTTACGTTGACACGCCACGGGCGTGGCCTTTTTACTGCGGATACGTGAAAGCTCGTTGGCAATAAAGTTCCACTTGGCGCGTTCGCCGTCCTCCAGCATGCGTTTAAACGTGTGAGTATCCTCTGAGTCCCACACCACGGCGCCGCCGCCCTGCTGGCCTATTAGTACCTGGTACCGGTTGCGCGCAGCAATATGGTTACCACACTGCGCCGCCTTGCTAATGTCCGTCCATGGTAGTCCATTTTTTTTCATTGTCAAGATAATCTGGTCTTGCTCGGGTGTGTACTTGGACTTCTTTTTTGGCCGGGGCTGCGGGTCTGACTTCATCACGTTGGGGTTGATAGGAGGGGCCAGCGCCAGCGGCGGCTCGGGAATCGAAAGCGGTAGCGTCGGCGGCGTGTTGGGCATCACGGCGCCGGGCAACGGCATAGGCTGCGAGGGCAGCGGCATGCTGAGCAGGCCAACCGAGGGACCAGGCCGAGGTGGTGGAATGGGGTCATTAAGCGTCGTATTGGTGGGAATGGTGCTTTCCAGCAGCATTTCCTCGACTGAACGCTTGGAACCTGTGCGGCGCCGCTGGTGCGTCTTGGTGCGCGGGCTATTGACCGGCACCGTCGACGCCGCCGTGGGCACATAGCCAAAAGGCGTGTACGACGCGGCGGCAACCGCGGCCGCGGCAGCGGCAGCAATGGCATTATTATTGTTTGTGCTACTAGAGTTTGCGCGGCTCGCGTTTGATATCGGAGTTGTGGCTGGCGAATTGGTCGTGGTGGACGCAGTTGTTGGCGTATATTGCGGCACCGCCGTATCCATGAAAAGGCTCGGTGCGGCGCGCGGCTGCAGCGGCGACTCCTTGAGGTAGCCAGCCGTGCTATGGAAATGCTGGCCCGTGGGGGAGTAGGAGTACTGCGGGTGCATGGGAAGCGGCGAGGATGAGTTGGACAAATGATGGTGGTGGTGAGGCGTTGCCGTGGTGTAGTTTACATTGGCGAGAGTTGGCGGCGGGAGAATGCCGTGTTGTTGCGGCTGGTGCTGCTGGTCAAAAGGTGGCGGCATGTACAATTGTATTGAATTGGACTTTGAGTAGCTCGGGTAGCCCTGAAAGGGCTGTTGGTGATGTTGTTGAGACATGTTCAAGTAGGTGGCGGTGGTGTTGGAATTAAAGGGGTAAGACGATAGCAGGGTGTCTTCTTCATCAGTCATTGTGGGAGTAGATGATACAAGTGTGGGGGGCGTGCACCTAACAGTCCTGAGTTCGCGGAGGGTGCGTGCTTGCGCTGGCGGTCGTGGGCGTACAGAGGTGTGTGTGGGAAGATAGTGGTGGTGATGGTGGCTGATATGGCGATGGTGATGTTGAGAAGGGAAGGACGATAGCCGAGCGAAAAGTTTTTTTTTTTTTGGTTTTTTTTGCGCCTTCCTCCGCACTGCCAATCACCAACCATCAAAACAAAACAAAAAAGAAAACCTTTTTCTTTCTTTCACTGCACCGTCGGGAACCGGGTGTCCCGGAGAGATTGCGTATTTACTATCTTTTGACATTGTAGAACTGTAAGGTTTATATTCATCAAAAGGGTCATTCACGCTGTACAATCTCTCTATCTCTAGGCGTGAGCACGGCGCATACTCGTCGATCACACATGCTTGCGGTATGTATCAAGTGCACACGCGTATATGTTGCGTGATCTTGGGTATGCCCAAAAATTGAAACCAGTGGCCCAAAAAAAAAAAAAAAAGGACCCGTTGGAACTGCTTTCCGCAATTATTGTATATTACTCGCTATCCGTAGCACTAAAGGGGTGGTTTGTTTCAGACATTTTTTTTTTTTTTTTTTTGGCTCGCATTTTCATCCTGTCCTCGGCTTTCTCAAAGGTGTGCTTGGGATCGTATGAAATTTTTTTTTTTTAAGTCAGATTGTAAGCTTTGGGCTCAAATCCTGGCCTCGTGTGTTTAGAGTAGCTACGGGCCCCGAGCAGCCGGGCGCTCCATGTCTACGCTTTTTTTTTTTTTTTGCTGCGGAAACTAACGAGGCCACCTGAATCATCATCTATTCATTACGTGACCCCTTCTGACCCCTCAAGGCCCCTATGAAACCGTGTTGTGTGAGCATGTCTACTTGGTTGTTCAGTTTTTTCAGTGAGTTTGATGCCAATGGACAAGGCCGTTACCAGGCGCTGGGAGAAAGTGGTAGACAAATTTTGCAGTTGATGATAATGGGGAACCCCTCCCCCTTCCCCCCCGTTACCAGTGGTGGCGAGTGTCTGATATACGCCGATCAGCATGAGAATGTCGCCGCTGGTTACCATCGATGATAGGCATGATGCGGGTGGTCACGATCTCGTAAAGAGAGCCTTGGGTACACGCCCGAGCTAGATAAAACAAGCACCAACGATAGCGAACCATAGAGCAACGTAAGAACAGAGACTGCTCCAGACCACTGCTGCTGCGAATCTCGATTCTAACGATTCATTCAAACGTCGCGTGTGTGGGGAGAAATCTTTTTGAAGATAATAAAGTATAGGGTATTATTTTGGCAGTCTATAAAGACGCCCTCGATCTCCTGCACGCTATTGCTATCTTTTTTTTTTTTCGTGGAGATTAAGGCAAAAACAAACAAACTAGCAAAGCCTCAACCATAGAGACCTCGTAACCTTCAAAATGTCACCAAATGGTCTTTTGACTACTTCTGATCAGAGCTACCAAGGCAAAGAGAGATCAAACAAAAAGTGGGTCGAGCCGCCGCCTCCGACGGGAGGCCGAGCATGCACCAGCCTCTGGTTTCTCTGTGAGATCTGGGAAAAAGCAAGAGCCATGGTTCTTTTCCTGGCGACGGTTGGTTCTTGTTGTTCAACCCGACATCTGAACAAAATAGGGGTTTCAAGCATTCATGATTACGCGCCTTTAAACTGCTGCTTTTTTATTTTGTTTGCAACCGTAGTTGAACAAAGGCGCACATTAGCCTATATCACCCGCAAAGCTTTAAAAAAAAAAACTAGGTTTAATTTTTTTTTTACCGGGAGGGACCGGAGAGTATGCATTGTAGTAGATCTTTTATATCAATTTGGACTTTGATTATTTTGTAGGGTTTCATGTAGCGCGCGCTTCTCGACTGCTGAGGGTTCAAAATCGCAAGTTATTTGAACCCTTTCTTGAGCTCGACGACATTGAGGCGTTCAAAATTGTCATAAATGGAATTTTTAACTAGTAGTGTCAATGGGTGCTGGCAAAAAAAAAAAAAAAAAGAGTTTTCCCCCTTCGGGATTGGTGATACCAGCATAAGTAAGAAATATAATTTTTTAATGAATTGTATGTATATACAGCAAAATTCATAAAGAAAGAGCGAATATCACTGGTAAGACTGACAATGATTATAACAAAAGATATCTTTATTGCGATTAATAATGAATTGTGTTTAAAACTTTTTGCAGTAATTTTATTGATGCTGGTCATAGATTGAGGGGGGGGCGGATGAAATCAATAATGCCGACATGTCTTTGAAGAAATCATTTTTATGTGCCGTCAGTATCGTAGATTTTTTTAGACAATGGAGGCAACATTAAGACTACTTGTCATCTACCCTTAATATAAAATCATTTTTTCCATTAAATGACTGTGGGGGCCGGCTTAATTCTATACTCTTCAACTTTGATAAAAAAAAAAAATGCTATCGAGTTGATAGATATAAAATAGATTTTTTATTGCTTGCTGGTAAATACTGTTGTTTATATGGGTTTTTTTTTAAAAATTGTTTGTTAGTCTTTTTAGTTTAATTGTTGCAAATACTTGTATTATCTAATTTATTTTCTTTTACGAGGATTGGCCCAGGTTCTAGAGCCTATGGATCATGGGCCCTTTGACAACTTGTAGGATTTTATTGGGTTAAAAATAAAGCCATACTAGACTTTTACAAAAAAAAAACAAGGGGAAACATAAGTAAGCCTTTGAACAATACTGTTGTTGCCTTGCCTACAATTGAGAATCTCGTATCTAAGTAATGCGAGTTGGTGCAAGCATATATATATCCACAAAAGATTCTTTGTAGAGTTTAATATAGATTTCTGGGACGGGAAGGAAAACAGCAAGAGATTCAAAACCTTGAAGAATTTCATATTGACCATTATTTTTTAATCTGCCTGCCATTGAAATTTAACCCAAACACACACTATCGTATTCAATTTTTTTTTAAAAAAACGTTTTTTTTTGCTATCAAAAAAATTTGCCAAGAAAACAAAGAGTAGGAATCTAAAATTCTTTGATAAAAGCTATCAATTTGTGTTGTTTTTGCTGGTCCCCAATCACCCTCTTTTTGTTGTTAAAAATTTCAGCAAACATGAATTTTGTAAACCTGGGGGTTTCCAGGCTACTGCAGTTGCCCTTAATCAACGTGCGTCCAAAAAAAAAAAAAGGGACCAAACCTTGGATATAGTTCTTTTTTTTTATTTTTTTATTTTTTTATTTTTTTATTTTTTTATTTTTTTATTTTTATTTTTATTTTTTAGCTATATTTAATGAAAAAATTTGAGAGATGCCATTGACGTCTGACAGTCGCAACTGGGCTATGAATTTCACGGATTAAAAAAATGAAAAGAAATAATACCGGGAGATTTACAGAGTATCCGTTTTTTTTGGATGCTGGTTTTTGACATCGTGCCTATTGCGACAACTTGAATATGCCTACTGATTACAGCTTCTAGTTTTGGTGTTATACGTAACATTCTCATAAGAGTATCTACCGATTTGTCTGATTACCCAAATCCTTCAAAAAGGAGTTATTGATGCTTTTCTATCTCGTAGTAAGTTTCAGACTGATTCAAATCAAGTAGCGGGTTATGCCCACGTTTAAGAATTATCAGAAGAAAATAAAATATATTACTTAAATAAGTTTAATATTTAAGGGCAGTTTAGAACACAATGGCTTGGTCTATGTACGTTCCGAAAGGGACCATGAGGATTAGTGTTAGTGTGTGGGTTTTAATCACTCGCCCTGAAAGCAACATCTGTGATTGAAAACAAAAAAAAAAAACTTTCAAAAGTCGAGATAATGGTTGAACCCAACAATATCTTTTCTTTCTCTGCGTTTAGCCATGAGTATTAAAAAAAAAAAAAGATGTCGAGAGCGACAAGTTAGTAAACAAGGCGGAAATAAGCAGAAAAGCTATAATATTTTAAACCTTGGCTTCAAATGGTTCTGAATTAGATTGTCAGATTAAAAAATGTGAGCAAGTAGGCTGGACGTTAGCGATTTCAATGCGTATATTTGCCGACATGAATCCTTAGACAAGGCCGAAGAACAGACTCATGTTAAAATAGATCAAGTAAGGTTAAAGATATTAATTAATACTTTGCGTCTATCCAAAGGATTAAAGCGGTTGCATTCCTATGTGGCTTTTTCATGTTTGATTGAGATAAACCCGCAAAAATGCCAAAGTAATGAAATGGTTATCCTCAGGTTTTGACACACCGCAGAGTTATTATTATTATTATAATTGTAATTTTTTTTTTTTATATATTTAAAAAAATTTTTTTTTACGGATACTTGTTCAATTACATTAAACTACCCCGAATACTGATAACTTGCTTTAGTTAGGGCTTGTGCCGTGTTTCCCTGTGCAGAAATTGGCAAAAGGGCCTTTTAACCATGAGTGTGAATTCGTTCAAGGGAAGCGAAAGAACCAGTGCAACAATACCTTTTTGCAGAGCATTTATATGTGCAGCACATAATAACCCATCACTCTAATTGAGTGCAATCAACTACGTAATGATAATATGGAAATTACCACGTTGCCTCTAAATTTTTTATTTTTGAACCAAAAAAAGACCAAACTTTTTTCCCCTTTTTGATTTCTCTCAAAACAACGAAAAAAAAAAAAACCTGACAAGGACAATATTTTATTCTTCTTCCTCTTCACTACCACCAACCAAAAAAACAAAAAACTCCACCCCTTACGACTATAAATTATTAACAATGGTATGCACCACCATCGACATCCACAACACTCATCTGCGATTGTGGATCATGATCCATATAACATGCGTTTCATACTAATTCAAAATTTTTTTTCTTTTCTTTGCAGGCTGATCAACTCACTGAAGCCCAGAGCATTGCTATCAAGGAAGCTTTTTCTTTTTTCGACAAGGACGCCGATGGTAAGTCCAGTGCTCTCTGATAGAAGTAGAAATCAATACCGCCATTAACACTTTTTAATTCTTTTTTACAGGACAAATTACCACCCAGGAATTGGGCGTTGTGATGAGAAGTCTGGGTCAGAACCCCTCTGAGAGCGAACTGGCAGACATGATCAACGAGGTTGACACTGATAACAACGGTACTATTGATTTCCCTGGTACGTTATTATACTCCCCCATTTAAACCATTTCAGACCTTAGAAATCCCTTGGATCCCGTGCACGCCGCACACGAGTTTTCATTTTATTCTAACTTTTTTTTTTTCGGTTACAGAATTCCTCACAATGATGGCCAGAAAGATGAAGGATACTGATTCGGAAGAGGAAATTAGAGAGGCATTCCGGGTCTTTGATAGAGATGGTAATGGTTTCATCTCTGCTGCTGAGTTGAGACACGTCATGACCTCTATTGGTGAGAAGCTTACCGAGGAGGAGATTAACGCCATGATTAAGGAGGCTGATGCCAGTACGTATCATCAAACTAAAAAAGAGACTCACTTTCATACAACTGACTAACCCTTTTGAAACAGACGGTGATGGCCAGATTGATTACAATGAATTCGTTACTCTCATCGTAAGTTCCATATACATATCGCACTTTTGCGGAGGCATCCATAGTACTAACTCATATATTTTTTTTTTAGCACAACAAATAAACATGAGCAAATTCATGTCCCCTTGTCTCTATTTTCCCTCTCACACCATATATACATAAAAAAAATCAAAAAATCAAAAAATCAAAATGTCCACTGTTTTTAACAAGCCAAATTCACAAAAATGAATCTAAAAAAAGAAAGAAAAAAATCAACTTTGGTTGTATCTGCTGGATTATATCCGACTTGTGATTTTTTTTGGTTTTTTAGCTTAGTTACGGATTAATGATATCTAAAGTTTACTTGTAGAGTTTGAAAAAAAAAAAAAAAAAAAAAAAAAAAAAACACACACACACAGAGACACTCAGCAAGTCTTCTCTTTTTTTATTTTTTATTTTTTATTTATTTTTATTTTTTTTTAAAAAGTGGTATCAAGTTCGCCGGCCCATTCCTTCCATACGGGTCTAAAGATTTTAACATCACCCGCAACAAATTCATCCAGGTTATGTTGGCCGGATTGGACTTTGCGAACACCACTAACGTTTTGGTGAACAATGTCAACAATTCGGTTATTAGCGCTAACTTTGGTGACAATGCTGGTGTGGTCGGGGCTGCCGACATGGCTTGTGGCCCGCACTGCGCCCGTGGCCGCATCGCGGGTCTCGAATTTGCCCGAGGTAAATTGGAGGATATCGCCGCGGCGGATCGAGTCATTGTACGCAAGCGGCGCGCTGGCGCCGCCCACGGCATGGTAGACAAGCGCACCGTGGGTACAGCCAGCGGGGCTCATCGCGTACCCGTGGCTGGACTGATCAATGGCCTCCTTTGCCAGTGTCCAGCATTCACCGTCACCAACTTGTTGGCCAAGGACAGACTCGCCAAAGGCAGCGACGCCGTCACCAAACTGCTCATGCGCCTGGATCAGCTGGGTCTGCGTGAGCGTAGGTGGGGGTGGCAGTTCCTTGCGCTCCTGCTTGACCGCAGCGGCAAGCGCAGGTCCTGACACATTACCCGGCCAGGAAATGCGGTATTTGACGATAGAGAGGTCTTCTGAAATACGCACTGCTAGCGTCAGGGCGCATTCGGCGCTTGACGTCATAATACTATACGTGTAGTTGAGTCCTGCAAGCGTCGGGGGAAGTTGAATTGTGGGTTGCGCAAACCACAATGTCTGCAGTTGAAGATCAAACTCCTTTTGTCCAGGTTTGGGTGGCTCTGGGGCAGGCGTAACAACTGGAGCAGGGGCAGAGTCGACAGGTGGTGTAGCAGGAAACTCGTAGCCTTTAGGTCTATTTGAGAAGTTAATAGGTGGGGGTGTACCATTAGATGCCTCTGCTGGAGCTGCTGCAGGAGAAGCTTCTGAGGCCGGGGTGGGCGATGGAATCGATCTACTGGCCACTAGAGGCGGAGCCGCCGGTTTTTTCTTAGCAGGGAGTGGCGGCGCTGCTTTTTTGAAAGGGTTGGGTGACACATCTAAATTATGCTGCTCTTCATTGTGATGCGGCTCAACATAATTAAACCGGCCAGCAATCTGACTCGCAAAATTGGGTTGACTGCTGTTAAGAGCCTTGATCTTATCACGAATTGATCCGCCGCCAGCGCTACTTTTCTCAATGCTTCTGCTGGAATCTGTCGCGCTAAGATTGACTTCGTTCAATTGGGCCGCAATTGCACTAGCACTAGCCTGCTGCTGTTCAAACATGGGATTATGCGAAGCAGCTACTGTCGGGGCATGCTTGTGAGCATAGGGTGGAGGAGGTGAACTTGGGTACTCAGCTGCTGGGGCGGGAGCTTGATGACTTCCTAACTTCTTGGGCTTGACAGGAGGTGGTGGCGCCTTTTTATGCGGTTTGGGGGCTACAACTGGTGGTGTTCGTGCCGGAAACGCAGAAACCGGCGATGCGGCCGGAACCGGGGCCGGAACGGGAGATGGTGTAGAAACAGGCACTGGAGAAGCCGCGGGAACAGCTGGAACAGCCCTGAGCGGCAAACCTGGTAGACCTGGAGGTGCTGGTGGATTGTAAGTAGAAACTGGAGTCGAGACCGAATTTGCGCGAGGAGGAGGGGCTGGCGGTGCCTGGTCCGTAGCCCGGTAACCATATATTGGCGGCGGTTTGGGGAATGAGCTGGGATCAGGAAGTGGAGCTCTCGCTGGTGGCTCAGGTAGAGCTGGATTCGCAGGCTTGGCCGACGTTGCCAAAACAGAGCGAGGCGGTGGGAGTGGTCTTCCCGATGCCGGAGGTAGCGGAGGAGGGGACATAGCCTGGTTCACATCGGCTCCAGAATAAATGTTCTGTGGACCATTGCCTGGAGGTACGTAGTTATTGGGCACTGGCGGCTGAAATGCAGGAGGTTGAGCTTGCTCAGGTTGCACCTCAGAATGCGAGTAAGTTTGATGAGAAGCAGGGGGCGTGTAGGTTGTTGGAGGGGGCTGATATTGATTTGTGACAGGTGGAGTATACTGGCTGGTGGGAGGCACTGGAGGCGAAGGCGTGGTAGCCGGAGGGGAGTACTGAGGCGTACCAGCCGGCAATTGCCCATAGGAAGCTGGCGGCTGTCCATAAGCTGGTGCTGGAGGTTGTCCATAGGCTGGTGTTGGAGGTTGGCCATAGGCTGGTGTTGGAGGTTGGCCATAGGCTGGTGTTGGAGGTTGGCCATAGGCTGGTGTTGGAGGTTGGCCATAGGCTGGTGTTGGAGGTTGGCCATAGGCTGGTGTTGGAGGTTGGCCATAGGCTGGTGCTGGAGATTGACCATATGCTGCGGGAGGTTGCTGGTATGCTGCCGGCGCAGCAGGTGCCGGGGCAGCTGCAGCCTGCATACCATGAGCAACTCTGTGTACCGGCGGCGCTGGAAAGGATTTTGGGTCCTTCAGCGCGGCCAGGGGCCTTGCATTAATTTCCTCATCTATTTAGCACGTTAGCATTCAGTTTAAATATTCTCAACATTTTTCTGTAACCCCCTAAATCCTGAGTAGGGAATTAAAGACGGACTACCATCCGAGATTGTGTAAAATAAAATCGCATACTTTTAACAGCGTTCTTGCTGGAGGCTGGTGTGTGCTGGGTCTTGTTACGAAGGGTTGAGACGCCGCTCTTGGTCTTGGATGACACATCGCTGAAGGCCTCTTTGAATTTAAAGCTAGACATGTTGAATGGCGTTAAATTGAGAGGAAGAGAAATGGTTAACTGCTCAGGTCGAAAAGTTGTTAAAATGTCTCTGGCCAAATGGACGACGTTGGCAAAAAAAAAAAAAAAAAAACGGTGCGAGATATAAATAGGTTTAGGGCATGGCGCAGCTTGCGACATGTGGCAGACAGTAAGTAACGCATTTGTTTACATGAGATCTAATCGGATTGTGCCTAATTGGACATTATTCGATTATGCAGGGCAAGGGCAGTTTCCACGGAAACTTGCGTTTTTTTTTTTTTTGATTTTGAATCTTAAGACTTGAAAACTTGATCCAACCGTTTTTTCTTGGCACTGGGAGGGTCGGTCCAGCCTCCAGAGATTTACAAATGCAGCGCATTCCGCTCCGGCCCAAAGTGGACAAAAGGTAAACAAAAAAAAAAAAACTTAAGCCATTTCTATTCTCCAAAGCAGAAAAAGACGGCTGTTCAAGCTGCAAACATGAAAACCTCAGCCCGCCCACTTGCTACTTCTTCTTCTTCTTCTCTTCCTCCTCTTACTTTTCTTGAGTTCTCCTTATTTTTCTCAGCTTGAGCTTCATCTATCACTTATTCACGGCTCACACATTTCGTACAATGGCAGCGTCAGAGTATGAGTTGCTCGAGCTCATCGGCCATGGCTCATTTGGGCAAATTCGTAAAATTAGACAGCTCTCAGATAATAAAGTAAGTGCGCTAGGGGGGAAGGCAATCGCGTCAATCTGCCAATCCACGCAGGCCGGGGGGCTTTGTCTTCAGACACACCGCTCTATCACTATCTGCTAACACTATTAACGCTGCACAACAGATCCTTGTTCGGAAAGAGATCTCATATAAAACTATGAACCTCAAGGAAAAATCCCAACTTATTGCTGAGTTCCGCATCCTCAAGTCACTTGTGCATCCAAACATTGTGCGCTGCTATCATCATGAACATATTCCCGAGGACTCGTCCGTTTATCTCTACATGGAGTACTGCGGCGGCGGCGACCTTGCCGGCATCATTCGTAACTGCAAGGCAACCGGCACCTATGTACCAGAAAGCATGGTGTGGTCCGTATTCACGCAACTTGTACTTGCACTCTATCGCTGCCACTATAACGCGGACCCACCACCACCGGGCGAGCTTTTCACAGCGAACGTCAATGGCACCAGCATTAACGTGGATACACCGCCACCTCAAGCCACGACGGTCATCTTGCATCGTGACCTCAAGCCCGACAACGTTTTTCTTGATCAGGATAATACAGTCAAGCTTGGCGACTTTGGACTGGCCAAGATCCTTGACCAAGAGCATTTTCTGGCCAATACGTATGTGGGCACGCCGTACTACATGAGTCCCGAGGTAATGATGGATAAACCGTTTACACCACAAAGTGACATTTGGAGCCTTGGGTGCGTTTTGTACGAATTGTGCGCGCGACACCCGCCGTTTCAAGCCAAAACCCACTTGCAACTTTCACAAAAGATTCAAGATGGTGTATTCCCACCGCTGCCGCCAGTATACTCAGCGGTACTAAGCAAAACCATTGCAGCCTGTATAAATGTGAACCAAGCACAGCGGCCAACCACGGCCACGCTGCTACGGCTCGATGTCATGAAGCTGTGCCGGCGGGAACGCGAGCTCATGGATGCACAGCACCAGGTTGAGGCGTTGCGCGAGCAGATTTTCAAGGAGCGCGAAGTTATGCTCAAGCAAATGCAGCTGGAACAAATGCAAATGTACCAACAAGTCCAGGATGAAATGGACGCCGAGGTTGCGCGCCGTGTTAAACAAACTCTGGAGCAGCAACACAACCAAACAAAACTGGTCTCATCAATAATTTCCAAGCAGCAGCAGCAGCAGCAAAACTACCAGTCCGGGCCAAGCTCACCACAGTTTAGTATCATGTCAACAGACGTGCCAATGCCGAGTTACAACATGCCGCCGAGCCGAAACGTCAAGGGTCCGCGCGTCAACACCAGCCCGTCTCCGCGGTATAATCCTACCATGGAGAACTTGACAAGCACCATGAACAATATGAATTTTTCCTTTCAGGATAATAATAACAGCAATAGCCATTATAATAGTAATACTAGTGGCACATATCAAAACAGTAACAACAACAACAACAGCAGCAACAGCAGCAACAGCATGTACCAAAATAACAATTATTCTAGCTCGAGCAGCAGTACAATGACAAATGCCAGCAATCATCATAATAACCACCACCACGCAAACAGCCCCAACATTTCCTCGTCGGGGTCATCAGGGCTCTCACACTCGGCATCATCCTTCTCATCATCAGTATCATCATACGAAATGGAGCTAAACCGGTTCGGTTTCAGCGGCACCAGCGCCAACAACATCAATAATTTTAATAACATTATTAATAACAATATCGAGATTAGCAGCGGAAGCCTCATGGCGGGCACATCATCAACAACAACATTGCCACGCGAGCGCCAGCCGTCACATTATCAGGGCATGTATGAAGCGAAAAAAAGCATAATCAGTACCCCCATGGGCAAAGTCATGGCAGTGAAGGGTCATCATGGTAGTAGTAATAGCGTTGGCAGTCGTCGCCTTTGGGAAGAAGATTTATCCGGGCAATTTACCAAACGACGCGTCTAGCATTAAGAATTATTACCAGCCAGAAAATAATATAAAAATAAAACGATTCAGTGCCTTTTTTTTTTTTTTAAAAAAAAAATAAAAAATTTCATATAGAACACCTGCCATGCCATAAATATATACACTCTTATTCCTACAAGAAGAAAAAAACAAAACAAAAAAAACAAAACAAAGAATTAAATGAGATTAGAATTAAAATTACCACTTCTCGCCGGTGATAGCCTCGTAGGCCTCAATGTACTTTGCGCGGGTCTGCTCAACAATATCCTCAGGCATGGAGACACCATCCTTGCCCTTGACACCAGTAGCAGTAAGCCAGTTTCTCAAAAACTGCTTGTCGTAAGAATCCTGGCCTTGACCAATTTTGTACGTGGCCGCGTTCCAGAATCGCGATGAGTCGGGGGTCAACACCTCGTCAACGAGCACCAATTCACCTTCCTCGGTGAGACCAAACTCAAATTTGGTGTCAGCAATAATGATGCCCTTGGTACGCGCATAGTCACGGGCTTTGGTGTAAAGTCTAATGGCCAGTTGCTCAATGCGTGCGGCAAGGTCCTTGTCACCGCCAAGAATGTCAACAGCGCGGTCCGGATGGATGTTCTCGTCATGCTCGCCTTGCTCGGCCTTGGTACTGGGAGTATACAGCGGCGTTTCAAATTCCTGTGACTCTTGCAGGCCCTCAGCGACCTTGATGCCGTGCACAGTGCCAGACTTTTTGTATTCACTCCAAGCCGAGCCGGTGATGTAGCCACGGACAATGACCTCCAAAGGCACCAGCTTGAACTTCTTCACAAGGATTGATCTGCCCTCAATCTGGCTGCGGTACTCTTGCACCGCTGTGGGGAGCAGTTCAAACAGCTTGGCGTCGGACTCACCAGCCTTGGGAGCAATCAGATGGTTCTTGACTTCGGCGTCAAGCAAGTTGAACCAAAATTGAGACAATTTGGTGAGCAACTTGCCCTTGTCGGGAATGCCATTGCCCATAATGACATCGTAAGCGCTGATACGGTCGGTAGCCACGAAGAGGAGCGAGGAATCGGATACAGTATACAGGTCTCTGACCTTGCCGCGGGTCAGCAGGGGAAGCGCGGCCCCAAGATCTGTGGTGGTAACTGGTGCGTTAGACATGGCTTTTGATTGTTTTTCTTTCTTTTTTTGCGGTAAGATAGGGGTTTTTTTGCGAGTAAACTAGCCAAGAAAACTAGGACGACGACGTTTCTTGACGACTGAGATTGTGATCCTCAAAGAAGAAGAAGAAGAAGAAGAAGAAAAGAATCACGGACGAAAAGTTTTTTTTTTTTTTTTCTTGCCGCAACAGGCGGGCAATTGACTCATTGCACTGGGCGACGAAGAAACCAGAGTCCCTGTCAAAACTAACCCCAACCCTAGTCACGTGAAGACAGCCAAATACCTTGCTGGGTTCGACGGGTCGAGGCCATGGCAGAACGAGAGAGACGATATGGGCGCGCAAAGATATGAGAAACAATCGATGATAGATTAATGCTAGTATGGTACAAAAATAAACAACAACAACAACAACATGGGATAAATAAATACAACCTGTGATTTACTTCGGGATGGCTGTCGGATCAAAGTCAAAGCTCGAGCCGCAGCCACAGCTCGACGTAGCGTAGGGACTGTTCACCACCTTAAACTGACTGCCAATAAGCTCTGTTGTGTAATCGACGGTCGAATCACGCAGGATTTCCAGCGATGTGGCGTCAACAACAAAGCGGGCACCGTCTCGCTCAAAAATAGAGTCTTCAGAGTTATCAATGGTAGACTCATTTTTGAGTCCCAGGATATACTGGTAGCCGTGACAGCCGCCGCTCTCAACTGAGATGCGCAGAACTTGGTCAGTCTTCTTGTCGGCCTCATTGATAGCGTTCAACTTCTGTGCAGCACGTTGGGAGATCTTGATGGAGAGCAACTCGCCAGCCTCGTTTTTGACTGGGTTGATTATGGTGGTGTTGTCGGCAGCACCAAAGCCCAGCGTTGGCGCACGCTTGGAGGCGTCGATAGGAGCGCCATCAGCACCGCTGCTGCCGCTTGCACCAACAGATGCGGGTGCGGCGGGAGACTGCACACCCAGGCCGCCATGGATGGTCTTTTTAACGAAGCGGGGTGTATCCTTGTACTGCTTGATGACAACCCGCCGGGTGAGCGACATGTGTGTGTTTGTGAAGGTTGAAATAAACCGCTTGGGCACGGCAGAGCGCGCAAATAGTGGTCGTGCGTACATTCTGATCGCGTTTGTGTGTGTAGATGCGGGTGTGTGACAAAAGTTCGTTCCGTAGGAAAAAAAAAAAAAAAGCTGAGCTGGCGAGGCCGCGGTTTAAGTAGAAACTGGTCATTGAGACCAGCAGCGTCAAAATTTGCCCTCGAGCTGTTACGACCGCAGCGTTAAATTTTTTGTGCTGACAAACGCAGTGACGCTGAGCAAAACCCGAAAACTCGGACAAATTGCGTGCATAAATTTATCAACGTCTTGTGCACTTGTGCGAAAATTGGGAGTTTCGAAAAACAAAAACAAAAACAAAAACTAAAAAAACGTCAGACTTTGACGACAAGACCTTTTTGCCAGTCAAAATGGGTGCACTTCATTGCACCATTTATTTCTCTTAATTTTTTTTCAATAGGCTCAGAGCTTTGCAAATGCCTTAAATATAGCCTGTTTATCTTAAATATTGGGCATTTTGAAAGATCGTGTTCAGTCTTCTTTCGTGCTCTGCTGCCGAGTTACAATGCTCTGTTTCTACCCCACAAAATCATAAGTTTGACCTCCCATGTGACAGCCCAAACACAAACAACTTCTTCCTTCCTCCGCTACCTCTCTTTCTCTATCACCATCTACCCTTGGTCTCTTGCCTTACCACCCTACTGCCCACAATGACTCAGATAGTCTCGCAGATGCTCAGCGTAGTTCTCTCACAGCAGGAGTACTCTACCCTGCTGCGCTATTTTAACGTTAATGAAACCTCTATCGCACTAAAGCCGTACTCCTCAGATAACAAGTCGGGCTTCTCGTTATCCAGGGTCATCCGCACCAACTTACGGCTCTTTGCCAAGGTCTACATTCTGCTCACAGCTGTGCGCAACTTTCGCCAGGCCATTGCCTCGCGGTCTTTTGCAGGGCTATCATTCTTTGATGCCCAGTTTGCGCGTATTGCGCTCTCGCTCAGCTCCATTTCCGCGTCTTACAAGGTGCTCTACAAGATCCTGCTCAAAGCGCAGCCCCGCTTCATGCCGTTTTTCAAATACGTTGAGGAGGAGCAAAAAAAACTACAAATCCCGTTTGCGTTTGAATCACACACTTTCACTCCTTTTGTAGCGGGTCTCATGTCCGGTTCGCTTATTGCAATCTGGCCCCACAGCGCAGGCCGCGAGATCCTCGGTGTCTACTGTGTTGTACGCGCGGGAGAAATGGTGTTCAATTACCTTGATGATCTGGGATTGCTGCAAAAGATCAAACCCAAGTTTTTTGGCTCGTGGGCGCTCTTCCCATTTGCATTTTCGCAAATGTTTCATTCATTTTTTTTCAATCCCGAGACCAACACAAACGCCATCAACCGCTTATTGACCAAGCTCTCACTGGACTTTATGCCAAGTAGGCCGGCAGGGTACGTGGGTGACTGGCCAACCCCTGAGCAAGTTGTTCGTAATATCTCGCAGGTCGCTGTTAACAATTACCCCAAATTCACATCGACGCTCATGTTTCCAAACAGCTCGGGCGACACTTATGTCCCCGATTATCTGCGCGATGTACGCCCCGTGGTGATGCGCGCGCACCCTTCCATCCAGACTATGACCGGTGCAATCCTGCACCCGTTTGAGCCCTCCAACTTCAAGTTCTACACGGAAATTCTTTTAAAAAAGCTTTCTTCTATTGGTAAATACGTTTTTGCTCTCTACCTTGTCCTCGGGCTCATTTCGCTGCGCCGCGAGCAAAAGCGCAAAGATTCAAAGGATTCGCACTTAGACGAGCGGACCGATACCATTATCAAGGTACTCCAGACCGCACTGCAGGCAGTGCCTAAGGCTGTCCGCACGACGGTCTTTATCGCCATGTCTACGGTTTCTGCATGGGCCAACATTGAGCTTTTCCAGCATCTTTTTGGATCCAAGTTTTTATCCAAGCATCGCTTCAAGTTCAGCGGCTTCCTCGCCGGCCTGTGGGCTATGATCGACCAGGGCAGCCACACGCGTGGCCGCTATCTCTTTGCATTTCGCGCAGCGGGATTGTCATACTGGCGCGTACTCGTCAAGGAGGGCCGCATCAAGGGGGCCAAGGGACTAGAGGTCTGGTTTTTCGCTTGGTCATTTGCCATCCTCATGTGTCTCTTTGACCGCAATCCAAAGGTTGTTTCTGGCAAGTTTCTGCGGAAAGTGTTGGGTTTTATCAAAAACGATGAGTTCAAGGATACCCTGAGTGGAGAAGAAGAGATCAAACCTGAGTAATGAAATTGTTTACAATAAACCGCCTTCTTGATAAATTACTTCAGCCAGCTTGGCCGTGTTTGGCGCTGGCAGCGGCACAAACTTGGTGCTCTGACTCTCAATAATTGCAGCTTTTAGGCTCCTAACGAACAAAAAAGTTAAAATAAAACAATGTCAATACCAACGAAATAAACAAAAGAACTCAAAACCATAATAAAAGAAAGATATCAAAAAAAAAAAAAAAAAGTGCTGTGTACTTACTCGAGGGTGGGTTCACACATGAGAAGGTTTCCATTTGCTGAGAAGCTTGACGCAACTTGGAGCTGATGATTGTCCATGAGGCCAGTATTTACAACGGCAATGAGAGGCTTGTTCTGGCGAAGCGCATCAAGAATACTACCTGTACCTATCAGTCAAAAAATAAAATAAAAAATAAATTAGTATTTTTTTTTTTTTTTTTTTTTGGTATAAAATGTTCTTCTTACCTGCGTGCGAAATGACAAGATCCGCATCGGCGATATCGCTAGTTAAATCAGACTTGAGACCAAATACAACCACTTCCAGCCCGCTGTCGTTGTTGTTAGCAGCAGCAGCGGTTATAAATTGGCGATAAAGCTGCGAATCATGCTGCTCAAGTTGCGGCCCATACTGAACCACTAACCGCTGGAACCCGAGCTCCCGTAAAAGCATGTGGACTTCACAGGAAACAAATTGTTGTAAAAGGGCAATAAAGGGGATCGTGGCACCAGTCGTGACAAAAACGGTTTTGGACATTGTTAATGGTGGTATATATGTCGTGGCTGTTTAAAAATATAAGAATAATAATAATAATAAAAAAAAAAAGATAATTGAGATTGGTCGTTACTTTGAATAGCACTCTAATTTTGGTGATAAATATGGCAGTAAAGTCTTAAAGAAATATTAAAAGGTTGAAAAAGTGGAAGTGTTTTGTGAAAAATGAAATATCAGTTGGACACCTATGTACAATAAAAAAAAAAAAAAAAAAACGTCTATCAAGTATCAAACTGGCAACGGGTTTGGCAAGTCAACAAGCATCTAATCTACAAGTACCAGACTAAAAAAAAAAAAAAAAAAATACGTTATTCAAATCTTTATCAAAAGCTCATCTAATAATAAAAATATTCATTGCGTCTGACTGTAAAAAAAGAGTATATCTTACATAAATTTCCTCAGTCAATCATCCATCTAGTAACCTGCAGCACCGGGTGCGTCGGGGTTACCCTTGAGGGCCAGCAGCACCTCCTTAAATCTAGTCTTGTCGCTAAGCTCACTCTTAGCACCCTTGCTAGAAGTATCAACAAGCTTGATGATTCTATCCCAAGTGGTGCCCGAAATGTTGTTGTCACGCTCCTCCAAAAACCGCTTCTCGGCCTCACGCACTTGCTCAATGGCCTCATCCTTCTTGGAGGAGTAGTTCTCGTAAAAGTCGTCAATAGAAGCATTGGCCTTCTCGCGAGTCTCGTTGCGCTTAGCCTCGCTCTGCTCGTCTCTTCTCTGGATCTCAAGTGCCTGGCGCTCTCTCCACTCTCTACAAACCGCAAAAAAAAAAAAACTGTGTTAGGAACGATGAGGCCAGTGGGGTTTGACTCGATATGCGGCAATACTTACTGGATAGCATCAGAATCTTCTAATGATAATTGCTGAGTCTTGGTAGTCAGCTCGGGCTGATCCGGCAAATATGGCTCAGCAGGCTCAGAAATGAGTCCAGAGGGTCCTAAAGAGCTCTGTATAGACGCCAACGGTTAGCAAAAAAAGTCTGAATCGAAAAAAAAAAAAAAAAAACCCAAACAACACCGCAATTCCTGCGTATTACACAAAACATACGTTGTTATTATCATCCAAAGCCGGGAAGGAGGCCTTGAAGCCGGCAATTTCGTCAGCAGAGGCGACCTGGGCGTCTGCGCTAGTTTGGAACTCAGCGGCGTCGGCACCCAGAGCGGCCTTTTCTCTGGTCAGAAAATCGTCTTCCTCCTCATTGTTCGTGTTGCTAGTGAAATCGGTGAATTCGCCGTCAGCACCGCTAGGGGTGACAAGGTCCTGGTCAATTTCTTCAAGGGAGGGGAACTTTGAGCTCATGGTGGGCGGATGTGTGTGTGCGTGAGTAAATGGTCCGGAAGGAAAGTTTTGGTTTATGTTGAGGTTTATGAAACTTGCGAGGTTTTCAGGGAATATGAAGCAAGAGCTACGCTGTCAGTAAGAAACCCCTAACCTCAAATAACATGAGCTATAAGACTTTGTAAATATACCAACCACATAAAACTTAAACTGTAAAAGTGGTCTGATATGAAACCTTCTTTTTAGGCGGGTCCAAGGCCAAAGTTTCAGCATAAAAAAAATCATCCTGCTCTTCATCTGAAAAAAAAATATTTTGCTTTCTTTAAATCACTTTTTACTGGTCAAATCAACTCATCGGCCTATCCCACCACCACAATCCCTTCCTCCATAACCTCTCTGTTAGCTATGGCTTTCAATACACTTGCGAGGTCACAGTTCTTCTTTTCGAAGAATTTTTCCATCTCCGCTACTGCCAAGTCCTGTGGTTCTAGCTCGCTTTTGCTCAAGCATATTGCGTGCGGGCAAAAGAAGAGCCCCTCCCTCTTGCTTTCCACCATCTCTCGCAACAGACCTGTCAAATGCACCTCTATCGCCTCTGTCATTAATAGATCTACTACTGGCAGTGCTTTTCGTGGTCAAGCGAGACAGTTCTCGACCTACAGATCATTGAGGTCGTCGGCCAACGCGGCCAAGGCTGAAACTCTTGATCAGGTTGCTCAAAATGTGTCTGAATCCCTGAAAACCAACCCTCTTGTGAATACTGTGAAGCGCCGTCCAATCAACACCTGGAAGCCTGTTGGCTACTGGCTTGTTGGCATGTCTGGTCTTGTTTTTGGTATTGTTGTTCTTGGTGGTCTGACTAGACTCACTGAATCTGGCCTGAGTATCACTGAGTGGAAGCCCGTTACTGGTACGATCCCGCCTCTCAGCCAACATGAGTGGGAGGAAGAATTTGAAAAGTACAAGTCTTCGCCTGAGTTTAAACTGCTCAACTCCAACATCACGCTGTCTGAATTCAAGTTCATTTTTTTTATGGAGTGGGCCCATAGACTCGTTGGCCGCGCCATCGGTTTGGGAATCGTTCTGCCTGCTGCTTACTTTATTTTCACTCGCAAGACAACGCCTCATGTTACTGGAAGAATTGTTCTGATTACTGCGCTGATCGGTCTCCAAGGTGCTATTGGTTGGTGGATGGTCAAGTCTGGTCTTGATGAAAAGTTCTTGGAAGACCCTGGCTCCCACCCTCGTGTTTCGCAATATAGACTTACCACTCACCTTGCCGCGGCGTTTGTTCTTTACAGTGCCATGATGTTTACCGGTCTTAACATTCTCAGAGAGGCCAGATGGACCAAGAACCCTACTGCGGCGCTCCAGGAAATTACCATGCTACAGAATCCTGCCCTCTCTCGCTTTAGAAAGCTTGGTACCGCCCTCTTTGGTCTTGTCTTCCTTACTGCCATGTCCGGTGGTTTTGTTGCTGGTCTTGACGCTGGTCTCATTTACAACAGCTTCCCCTATATGGGTGAGACCATTGTGCCTCCCACATCTGAGCTCTTTGATGCCAACTACTCCAAGGCCAACCCAACTGGCTGGACATTGTTCTGGAAGAACATGCTCGAAAACCCGACAACCGTTCAGTTTAATCATCGCGTGCTAGCCACGACCACCTTTTTTGCTGTCCTCGCCTACCACCTCTATTCGCACCGCCTGCGACCCTTCATCCCGCGTCCTGCCATGATGGCTAATAATATGGTGATGGGATTTGTCTCGTTGCAAGTTGCCCTTGGCATCTCGACCCTCATTTACGTTGTGCCCACGCCACTTGCTGCTACGCACCAGGCTGGTGCCCTTGCTCTTCTCACCTCGGTGATTGTGCTTTGCTCCCGCCTTGGCCAGCCCAGAACCGCTCAGAAACTCTTGATTGCTGCGCTCAAGAAGCGCGCTGCGTCTACCGCCGCTGCAAAGCCCAACACTATCTCTAAAGTTTATGTCCAAATGAAGAAATAGACGCGGGACCTAATGACCTCCTTCTTCCTTTTCCTCCTCCCTCCCGTCGCTACTTTCAATAAATCATCACACATCATCATCCAGTGAATTAAAAGAAAATAAAAAAAAAGCTGGTTATTTTTAAAAACTCTCTCAAGACATAAAAATCTGTAAATAATGTATGAACAACTTTTTTTTTGTAATCTGTATTGTAACTGGAAAACTAAAGTGAGTTTGTTCTGGGGAAAAAAATAATGTTAGTGAGGTAAGATTGTAGATATGAGCGTGAAACAAAAAAAACAAAAAGATAAAAAAGAAAAAAGTCATAAGTTAGCTAAGATCTACCAGATCTGTTTGGCTGTCATTTTAAAACGATTAACGGTAAGGAGATCACGGTAGTCACGGATTTTAGACTTGCGCGGTTTCAGTGGCGGCATTTTTTCATAGTTGAGGTCGTACAATTTAGCGCGCAGGTGTTCGGGGATTTCAACAACGCCCTGGCCGCCCTTGAGTAGGCCCGGCACAAAATCGGCTTCGTCTCCATCAATCTCCTTGCTGCAGTTGGTAGTGGTGGTGCCAGAAGGTTCTGCGTCAAAACTGCCAGTGGGTTGTAATGTGCTTGTTGCTGCAGGTGCTGCGGTTGCTTGCTGGGTCTGTTCTGTGCTTCCCATCTGTGCACGGTGGTAGTAAGAATATTGAAGCAGAAACAGACCTAAAATCAGCTTGACCACAAAAAGAACAATGAATACCAGGATCAGTAAGAATGCTGAAAAGAGGGTATCAACGGCAAACCAAACACTTTCCAACTTTACTGTAACGGGCTGTTGTTGCGCTGCGTGGGTGGTCAGAATTGAGTACGATTGAAGAAGCATCCTGATGAAAACCGACGCGATTGGAAACACAGGTAACCCAATTCGTTTTGTCATAATGTAGTCAGACAGGGCATTTTCCGAATAATCAAAGGTTAGGACATCTAAGAACTTGTCATACACCCGCGACTTGATGTTGTTGAACTTTGCAATATACGCGTGCTTAAGCCAATCCACGCAGATTTCGCTGCCAATGACCACAAACATGGGCCCAAACATAGCGCCTAACCAGCGATTCCATCCCGACCAAGAGCGTGGCACAAGACCTGCATTACTTACCTCCACAAGATTGCGCATGCCAATGATAAAAAGCATAGCTGTAAGCTGGAAACGCTCAGTGATATCAGCACATGTTAATTGGAACAGGTTTTCACGCTCAAACTTCTTAAATACAGCAGATTTAACCTCACTAAACTGGTTGCTAAGTAGCAAAGTCAGAAGTGCATTTGAATAAGAATTAACGGCCACGTTCAGCGTAATTATCTGGTAGAGAATCACCAGAGAGTGGCAGAATACGTATAGAACAGCGAGCATAGCAAACAATACAGGTTGGTAGTACTTGTGAGCACCGTCCTTGTAATGCCTACTCAAAGTCTTGTGTGAAAACAGGCACTCGAGAATGTCCTGGCCCAAGGCAGAAAGAAGCTTATCGCTAATCTCAAGCACACTGAACATCACGTAGAGCTTTATCGCAGACTGGCCGCGGATATTGTGGTAGATTTTGCTGGTATCCAGCTGGTGTAAAAGATAAATTGTGAGCACAAAAATAAATCCCTTGAGAATATCTGCTTTTCGCGACATTGGTAGCCGGTTACTTCTACTCCCACTGGAACTCATGCCCACTATGCTTCTGCCGCAGGTCTGGCACACGTTTTTGATAAGCATATATAACGCATAGAGAAACCGCAAGGGCAGAATAGTGAAGAAATGCAAAAATGAGTCAAGACAAGCAAGGGTGCCAAACACAATCACCTTTTCAAGATGGATCGGAACATTGACAAAGTTGACAAGTGACTCAGTCCTCTCTTCGGAGAGGACTTCTCCTGGCTGCGCTTGTAACTCTACAAGTAGATACTTCCAAAGTGTCATCTTGCTTGCATCAACCGGTTCACTTAAAATCTCAACAGGGCTCGCCAGTTTCGCGACGGGATCCGAGTCATTTTTATTTTTGGTTGTTGAGATGATCGAAAGCGGGCCTGCCTTGAGGGTTTCGGCGAAGGAGGGAGTACCGAGCTGTGCAAAAATTAGATCAGACTTGTTTTTTTCTGTCGCACGCTGGCATTTTTCACGTACCTTTTTGATGCCATTAGAGCTGCTGCTATTACTACTCAGCCGGGTTTCAAGTATCACCAAGGGTTTTGTATCGGTATCTAACTGCTGAAGTAGTGCTTGATTTGAGGTGGGTTCTGGAAGAGACTCGGATGTATCTAATACTGACGTAAGGTAAGTAGAACTCATCTCGTCGTTTGCCAGCTTCTCAGTCGGGCCAATAACCTGTTTTGATGTCGGATCATTAGTGGTGTGAGTATCAGTTTGATCGGGCGGAAACTTGAATGCCTTCGCCGTGTGGCAGTTGTGATGGCCCTTGTTAATGTTAATCAAGTCAACAGAGGGGGTCGATATCGATGCTGCCATTATATTGCCAGTCTGCACTTTTCATGTCAACTATCAAGTGTAAAATTAAAAAAATAAATAAATAAAAAGTATCTTTTGGTTTATATATATGTCGGTATGAATTTTTGTTTGACGATCTCAAGGGTCCTGTCACTTTTTTAAACTCCACGAAGTAGTTAACTGTAAAGAAAATCGGGTAAAAAGCTTGCGTTTGAGGTCTAAGACAAGTATACTGCATTAACAAGGCCAAGGATTACATATTAAATAGCGACAGTTTACTGAAAACTTAAAAAGTTAAAGGCCTAACCCTGGGTCCATAAAAGCTCTGTCAACACTTAGCTGCCTCTTACGAGCCTTCAACTAAGAACCTGAACAGACACTTGAACAGACACTCGCACATTTAAGTTGCCATTGCAAGCACTACTAAAGCCATTGGAAACAAATAATCTTGCATTTTTATATCATTAATATGCAGCAACCACCGCAACAACCTGTGCAGCTTTCTGACGAAGAAATTGCAGAGCATTTCGCTGACTTCACCAACTCCCACTCCATTAAAATTCTTGCCCGCACAACCCTGAAGCAGTTCTTCCGCCCAGGCATGCTTACACAGCTCGAATGCTACAAATTATCATTTGCTCTTTTGCCACTGCTTCTTGAGACCGTTGATCCTTATTTTCTCAAGTTTTGTGCACGCTTTCTGACACCTGACGACTTTGAGGAGGTTATTGACGAGCGCAACATCTCACATACCTGCGGCTACCCATTATGCTCGAAAGTGCCGACCAATAACAAGGGAAAATACAAGATTGATTTTAAGAGCACTCAATTCAGCATTGTCCATCCGTATCTGACCAAGTTCTGTAGCAAGGAGCATGCTCAATCGGCCACTTTTTACCAAAAACAGCTGTCAGACGAGAGCATATTTCTGCGGCGGGATGTATGCTATCTACCTTACGGCAAGTCTAATTATGAACGTCAGATTGCACTACTGGAGGAGCTGCAGCATATGGCAGTCACATCCAACATGTCACTCGACGATGTGGTAGTCGAGTTTGCCAACATGTCGTTCACCGGGAACAAAACTAGCAGCAACAATGGCTCGAGGAATAATGTGAGAGTGGGAGAGAGTAACTATATTGACGGCCTAAGTGAACAGATGAAAGCTTTCAATTTCTCTATCGAGGAGCGCGACCCTAACAAGCCAAGCATGGATGATCTTATTGGCGTGGAAACAGATCTTGAAGGCGACCACACTGTCATTGAAGGTTACCGGACGGTATACAATAACAGATAGTGGTGGTATCACAATATGCCCAGGTCCGCATATCTATTATATTTTTTTATCCGCATATTTACTCTTCTCCATTCCGCAGTACATTTTTTCATACTTTTTTTTTTGTTTACCTATTTATTTTGTAATGGGATTAGTTTGGATCATTGCACACGTCAAGTTTGATATTTCCTATTGTGGCTTAATTAACACTTTTGGGAATCCAGACGCGTTTTTTTTTTTTTTTTTTTTTTTTCTTTCCAGTCACGAATTCCAGAGCATGAATGCGATTATTTTCCGTCAACACCAACTGATTTAAACAGGTAAATCTGGACATGCCAAGATCAAGTGAGTTGTTAATATCTGAGCAGAACGTACCCTCTGCGCTATAGCTGACACCCTACAGCAATCAGTCATTCATCATACAGCCATAATCCATCACGGCGGAATAGAGAAGCTGAACCGTCAACACCGCACCAAGATTCAGAATTAGTATTCATAGTTACAGACACGGAAGAGTCTAGTGTTGAGTCTATTGTCAACGTCTCTGATGGAGAAGACGCCCAGCCCAAGCCGAACCAAAAATTGTCCCTACAGACCGAGCAACAGCAGAATCATGATGACACAAATGACGAGTGGATTTTTATTGCAAGCATACGAAGAGAAGACATGATTGAAATATCTACTGACGAATCGGATTCAAGTATTGACGCGTTGGATGGCAGAACTGCATCTGTCAATGGCCAAGAAAATGCTGTTGATATAATTGACGAACTCAGTGGTCTAGAAACTTACAGCCAATCTGACCGCCCGAAAATGACTGGCAATTCCAAAAGTCAAGAACCGGTCATTGAATTGTCATCAGCTTCTGAAGATGAATATATCAACAGACTTTTACCATCAAGAGTTAGGAAAGCACGTTCTTCTCGTCGGCGATCACGTCCTCAGCTTCCGGTTCAATATGATCTCGGATCAGAATCGGAGTACGAAGATTATACTTCAAAGAACCGTCAGCGGCCAACTACAAAGGCTTCTAAACGGAGGAAATCAATTTTAAAACAAGGGTCTGTGACACCTAAGCGCCGGCTGGTGACGCTTGATGAATTCTCGATTATTATGCGGCGCACACCAACCAAGTCATGTACCCCGAGCCGCAAGAAAAGTACAGTTCTTGCGCTGGATACCACACCAACGAAAACTGCTGTAGAGTTTTCAGAATCTCCATCAAAGTTGTACCGACCGGTATCAACGGCCACAAATAGTAACAGCATTTATACCCGCGCAAAGGCGCTATTTCAGCGAGGATCGCAACAGAGAGATATCATTGGCCGTGAAGTTGAACGCAAAACAATCACGGAGTTTCTCTCAAGTCGGCTTGCTTCTAAAGGCCATGGTGCATTGTATTTGAGCGGTTTGCCTGGGACAGGCAAATCAGCCCTTTTGAGCGAGGTGCTCGGCAAGTGTGTTGCAAATGTACAGGACATGGGCAGTGAATATAGTATCAATGTGGCTGATATCAATTGTGTAACTGTCGGTGCTGCCAGCAATGTGTTTGTAAAAATCCATGAGGCGTTTTCAAGCAAAGATAATTTACATGGCAACGAGAGCGATACAGACGCTAATGAAGAGGTGCTTCTCTTTGGAATTAAACGCCAAATTGTTGATGATCTTGAAAAGAGATTTTTAGGGTCATTGAGCTCAAATACGCAGTATGTACTAGTACTGGATGAACTAGATCATATTTTGACGCGCGACCAAGAGGTCCTGCGCCTACTATTTCAATGGGCGTGTACACCAGAGTCGCGGCTTGTGCTTGTGGGTATTGCAAATGCGCTCGACTTGACAAACCGTTTACTTCCGCGACTGCGGCGTGCAGGTCTTGTACCTCAATTGCTCTCATTTAAACCGTATGAAGCGCCGGATATTATCCGTGTTCTTGAAGCCCGTTTGTGGACACTGGTGGAGCATGAAAATAAAGCATCATCTGCTAAAACTCATGATAAAACTGCGGGGCAAAAGCCCAAGCTGCCGCCATTAATACACCCTGCTGCCATTCAACTTTGTGCACGGCGCGTTGCGGCCAACACGGGTGATTTACGCAAAGCTTTTGATATCTGCTGTCGTGCAATAGAGCTAGCAGAGGCTGAGCAGGCGGTTATCCAACCGTCAAACACCGCCAGCAACGGGACGAGTTCAAGTACTGATTCCCATGACAAAAAACAAAATAGCGCTTTAGCTAGCTCCGGATCTCTCTTGAAGAGTTCACTGCTATCAAGCCACAGCCTTGATGCTAATCTCATGTCTAATAGTAACAGTCAAACTGAAAACCGGATCTCTAAACACGCTGTGAGCCGTACACCCCATGTCTCCATCTCGCACATCGCTAAAGCTTGCTCCAGCTTATTTTACCTTAACATTGCGCATAGAATTCAGTCACTCAATTTGCACCAAAAAGCCGTTTTATGTGTTCTTGTGATGCTTGAGCAGCATCCGCACTTGCGACAAAGTCAAACTCCTAAACAAAAACGGGCCATTGCAAACACGAATCTTTTCTCCCGTTCCTCATCTTTTAATGATTTTACAGCAATGCCTGTGACGGTAGCTGATGTGTATGAGCGCTACACTTCGCTTTGCCATCGCTCACAGGCCGTGGCCGCGCTACCATTTACCGACTTTCTCGACGTTGTGTCTGTGCTTGAGATGCACGGGCTCGTGGCAACATTGCTTGACTCTCCCCGCAAACGTAAGCGCGCGCTTCTTGTTGGGGTTGGTTTTGGCGCCGCCACCACCAGCCGTGGCGGATTCAAGCCGGGATCGCCCGCCGCGGGCAAGAACACCATGGCAATCACGGGCGTAGCCAGGGGCTTTGAAAGTGATATTGGCCAGCGCCGCCTCAAATCTCAGGTAAAACAAACTGATCTTGTACCCGCGGTTGCGTATATCCCTTTGCTCAAAATCTTTCTTGATGAGAATTGATCTTAAACTGTATTCCACCTTTGGTCATTTAATGAACAATTTAGCACCATCATTGCATAAAGAAATGGTATATTTTCAAAACACCCAAGAAAATAAAAAACGAAACGAAGATAAAGATCAATATTACAAAGACAAATGAAAATTGTTTATTTGATTTAATAATGTGTATAGTTAATTAATTGAGATATTACGGCAAAATCATCAAATGCGTTTTCATCATTCCTAACGAAAAACTGTCTTGTTTTAGAGCGAGTGCCCAATAGTATTATAGCGCACTTTTTACAAATTTTGAAAATATTTGTTTGGGTCATTGCCTAAAACAAAATTTACAGGCCCATTTCTCAAGTGCTTCATTTCGCACTTGTGTAATATGGATTTACAACTGTGCAACAATTTACAACTGGTAATCATACATGAAATGGAAAATAATGTTGATAATAATTGATAGAGAAAATCAATGAAAAAAATAACTCTTCATAAAGAGTAATCCCCCTGAGTCAGAGCGATCAATTTATATCAAATGGAAAAAAGAAATCACATAAAAACCAAAAATCACAAAGTAATGAACTATGGTATACTATGTAAATATATATATATATAATTTTAGATGCTTCATTCATGAGTGCTTTGAATTCTTGTTGGTAGTTGGCCTAAAAAGTTAAACAAATTGGTCACACACGAGCTACAAATAAAAAAGAAACAGTTTATTAAGATTAAGAACCTTGATTTAACCAGGAATTGGTAGGCCAGGCTGGAGCGTTGATAGTTTTAATGACTTTGCAAGATTTTGAAACTTCTTGATTATAATTCTTTACCAAGTTTTTTTTTTTTTTTTTTGCCAATTGTTCAATTGCTGTCGATGTTTTTCTAGTATCAGGTCCAGTTTATAGCCACATTCAGAAAAAAAAAAAATTATAATAATAAATAAAGAAATGAATGAAACAATTAATAGTTGCAGTTCTTGATGGTTGAAGCTTTATCAACCAAATTTTCACAACAGCAACCCCATATTTTGTACACAATAATACGTGAAATAAAAATCTGTAGGGTTCAAGCCACTTGACTGGTGTATTATCTACGCAATATATATATATTTCGATAATCTGAAAAAAAAAATGCACCACAACAACCAAAGTTCTAGCACCAGCCAGCGGTGCTGCTCGATGAATAGAAAAAACAGGGTGCAAGAAGCCAAAGATGTTCACGTAATCCCCCCTCCTTCCCC
>JAKUCA010000082.1:0-29854 GCA_030567025.1 Geotrichum europaeum
TTTTTTTTTTTTTTTTTTGACCGCGCACACAGCAAGGAATTGAAAAACCCAAAGGAAAAAAAAATTCCGGCAATTTTAAAAAATTACAAAAAATCTTGGATATTAAAAAGGCCAACGGGATTCCCAGAAAAAAAAAAAAAAAAAAAAAAAAAAACATAATAAAAAAAGGCTACATGATTGCACTGCCGAGTTACATGGACAATATTTGGAGATGGAAATGCATAAAAAAAAAGAAAAGCTATACTACACCACCAAGAACGACCTGAAAAGTCAAGTCTCACTACCAAGCTCCAACGAGTTACCTTTCAAAAACCAGTGAAGCGGCAAAAAATCAACTCCATCATTGTCTGCCCAAAGTTTGGGCTCTGAGTGGAAGATTGAAATAAACCCCGCATGACCTAGGGTTGCAAAATCAATGATAACAGCTTCGTTACCGCAGTCCGGACTGCAAATTTTTCAATATTTTGTTGCGACAGCATCAGGGTAGCTAATTATTTCTTTTTTAGTCACGTCAAATAAAAATCTCTGGTAAATTCAATGCTTGACATCCAATTATTTGTTAATGGAGAGTGAAATTTTTGTCAACTCTGGGATTTTTTTTTTTTTTATTTGGTCCCAGCGTACTATTACGTGATCTGGCCGCCAAACTTGAATAAATAAATAAAAAATCTTTTGCGTGGGTATCATGTTCGCACTCTTTGACTAAAGCTGAGGTCTGTGGCGACTAAACATTTCCAGTTACGCAGTGTATTATAGCATTATAGACTACAGTAGAGAGTGGTACTGGCCTTAACTGCAAGCTATTATTATCTCTTAATCGGCCCTTTTTTATTCAACAACTTGGGCACAAAAGAAACTGACCAGTACCTAAGATCCGGATATGGGTCCGCCTCGCTGCCATATTGTTGATGTAGTTGCTGGTAGCCAAGTTGACCCACTTGACGTTTTTTTTTTTTTCCCACGCTGCCATTATTGCCATATACTTCGACACGTGTCAACCGCTAACCCTACTTGACTATACCCAACTGCAATTACTACTAAATATTCTCCAGTTTGTCAAGTCTGGTGGGCAAAAGCGAGGCTACGGTACTGCTATTTATCTCTTCGTAGCTACGCATATTTCTTGCCCGCACGAGCTTAGTTGAATGGATGAATCAAGACCTTTATTTATGGAAAGTTAGACAAAAAAGGGTAAAAAAAAAAAAAAAAAAAACGGATGCTGTCTGCGAGAGTCATTGGTACTGAAATATTGCCCTGCAAATTTGCAGCAAAAGGTTTTTAACGGCAATACTATGTAATAAGCATACCCAAGCAGTTATTATTCAAATCAAACTATTTAGTAGCAAATATATGAATAAATAATGATTAGAAAAAAAAAATTAATGAAAATCCTTTTTGCTACGGCAGCAGTTTGCTCCGCAATGTAATCTTCATGATGTGATGAGAATCATAGAAGAGGTAAATCCATTTTGCTTTTTGTGTTCTGATTTATTCCAATAATTTAAACAGCTATAAAATTTATAAACCCAATTTGTTTTTATATGCGTGGTACGGACGACTGTTGCCGTCCAGAGCTTTGTGGCCATTCAAATGTCTTGCAGGTTTCGTATCTCTAATTGAAGAGTCGTTAGTAATGGTAGCTAAATCACTACCCTGTCTGTGAGAATCCGCCGGTACTACTCACAGTACTTGGGGGAAAAAAAAAAGCTTGTAAAAGCTTTGAAAAAAAAAATGGATTTCATGCCAAAACATAGTAATATCCAGCCCTACAACAATTACTAGAATTTAATCTTGAAGCAGCTAATAATAACTCTGTTTTATAATGTATTTAATTAACTATTATTGCTTGTTATCTATACTATTACCTGAAGGTATCGGCGCAGACAGAGAGATTATCCTAGAAAAATCTTCGAGATGTCGTGCTTATAAGATTGGTAGAAAAAGTGGGTCTTGAATCATTGCTGAAAAACTTTTCTACGCCAATTTTATTTATTCTTTTTGGATTTTCGGCAGGACCCTGCCAAAAATAAAAGTCTTCAGGGATCTGAGTAAACGCAGACATTATTTACGACGCTCATCTTACCATAGAAAATTTTATCTCAAATTATCTTTCACAGCAGACTTCTTTTGTCTATAACCCCTTCGCATTCTTGATCATTGGAGATCTCGGAGCCTAAAAGATGTGTGATTTCTCTGGTGACTTTTGGGTCTTTATTTTTTTTTTCTTTACTCTGATTATAAATAATTCACACATGGAATATGCCCAGTTTTTCATACAAAATTAGTCAACACTTTTTTCTCTCTTTTTTTCTTTCCAAAAATAAATACAAAAAAAGACTGCCAGAAATCAGACACTCTTCTCTTTTTCAGTAGTGAAAAAAATTGAGTTTCGCTCTTTTTTTAGATCTTTCCAAAAGTGGATGGTATCTATCTAATTTGGGAAAGTTTAACTTGCTAAAAAAGAAAAAAACTGTGCCCGATCAAGGTGAAATCCGTCCCAAAAGAGAAGCACAGCCTTAATCTTCTAGTCCAAAACCTCTCGCACGCCATCGACTCATAGAGATATGAGCAAAGTTTCGTAGAAGAAGAAGGAAAAAAAAAAAAGCTAGTTACTGATATCATCGTACAGTGCCGACCGGTAAGTCTGTGAATGTCAATGCTGGTATCGCATCAAACGGTGCAATATCACAGACTCTTCACTGTCGTCACTACTACGTCGTCTCCCGCCAGTCACATGACATGTCAAACCTCCGTCTTCTGGTGCGATTACTTTTGCGCCCTTGATTTCACTTGTTGCGGCTCTGTCACCATTTTAAGCCAATGAAATTTGCAGTGTTTATTCTGCTCATCCTTTCACATCTCTGTAGTCCTGCTCGTTTTGTGTGTGTGTGTGTTTTTTGTGCACTTTAATTTGCAGATGAGGCCTATCTCAATATTACATTGAATAGCCGTTGTAGAGTATAGATTTTTCGTTGTCTTTTTTTCTCCAAAATGACAATTGCAAATAATTGTGACCTCAAAAGCGACCACAGAGGTATATAGAGATTGTTGCGGTTAATTAACCACACATAACCTCTATCAGTGGTTAGCAGTTTTAGGTTCAGATTGAATCCATTTAGCGTGTGTTTTGAAAATTTTCCTAAAAAGGACAAAAATAAATAAAATAATTACTTTTTTTTGCATAATTACTTTTTCTTTCCTTTTTTTTTTTTGTTATTTTTACTCTTGCATTTTGAGGATTATGACGATAGCAGAGACTCACAAAATTCAAAAGTCAAAAAAAAAAAAAAATCACAAACTGAAAAGAAAAAACAAAAAAAAGTAAAATGTCGTCTTTTCTTTTTTTATTTTTTTCTGTCTCTACAATTTCCTCTTGAAATTTATAAAAGACCCATCAAAACCTTTCACTTGCCAAAGTTTTATAAAGTCTTCTTGTTTCTCTCCATTTTTAAATATTTATAAAAATCATCTTTTCTTTAGCATCTTTACTTTCTAGTCTCTCTTTAATCAACTTTTTATTTTATTTTTGTGCTTTATTCTTTAATTCCATCCGCTCGTTCGCCTTATATTTTGTTTTAATCTCCAACTCATTTTCACTCACTATCAACCATGGCTAACATCTACGATTTCAACTCTGCCAGTCTGGGCTTTGATTCCTATGATTCCAACCTTATCGCCAAAGACATCATCATCGCACAAGATCAGCTCTTCGGCAGCCCGGCCCAGCCCGCCTACGACTACCAAGCCACTTTTGCATTTAACTCCCCTCAGCATCACCATCAGCATAATTACTCTCTTTCTTCTTTTGCATCTGCAGCCGCCCCGGCTCAACCCAACCCTATCTTCTGTGACCCCAAGGCCCTGGCACTGCCGGAAATGTACCCAGACATGTCCCAGTGCTACGATGTGGCGCCCTTCTCCTCGCTCCTGCTGGCTCAGGATAACGCGCTGAACGCCATCTCCGTGCCCACCCCAACTCCCTCGCCGGAGCCCCGTAAGCGTGCCTTTGAGGAAGACGACGATGACGAGGAGGAGGAAGAATACAAGAAGATCAAGTACACTTTTGACTACCTGCCTTCACCGCGCGACGAGGAGCATGATGAGCTTGCCGCCGTGTCGCAAGTGGACTTTCAGTTCACCAGCCCGGTTAGCATGGATATCATTGACTCCGTCGCCGTTGTTGCGCCGGTTATGCCTGTTGTTGTGGTGCCGGCCCCTGTGGCTAAGAAGCAGCCCAAGAAGAAGCTGACGGTTTCACCCAAGAAAGAGTCTACTCCTCCTGCATCATCATCTTCTGAGGAAGAGTCTGCGACTACGACGCCGATGGTTGTGTATCGCCGTGGCCGTAAGCCTGCGTCTACTGACGATGATGACTCCTCCAAGACCTTTGTGTGTGCTCATTGCAGCCGCCGGTTCCGCCGCCAGGAACACCTCAAGCGCCATTTTCGCAGTCTGCACACTCGCGAAAAACCTTTTGGCTGCAAGGAGTGTGGAAAGACCTTTTCACGCAGCGATAATCTGGCACAGCACGCGCGGACCCATGCGAAGCATGGCCACGCACACTGCGATGCTGCGGTGGCGGCACCCGAAGTCTCAAGAAGAAGAGTGAGATAGACAGCATTCCTTGCTGAGAAGCATCTGGTGCCAGTAATGGCAGCAGCTACATTAGTGGGTTAAAATTTTTATTTTTTTTATTATTATTTGTTATATAGCTTTGTTCCATATCCATTTTGTTTAGAGGTTTTGAATATAATCACTATATACCACCAATGCCCCAATTCCGATTCATTTTTGTTTTTATTTATCTTCATAAGACTCTTACCTTTTTCTCTCTAGACAGAGAGTTTCAAAGTAGGCAAGGGCCAGTGATTTTTAAAGTTAGCAAGCATCAACACCCAAGCCTTGGTGGGTGCCGAATATAAGCAAAGATAATTGCGATAGTTGGCAGTTAAAAGAATAAAGTGGGGACGGAGTGGAGCGCCGACAATGAGAAAATACGCAGCAGAGGGTCTGAACTCGGACCGCCTTTAAAAAAAAAAAAAGGTAATAAAATAAGAGCTCAAGAAAAATACGTAAAAAAAATAAAATAAAAAATTGCGATAAATGGATTCAAAATGTGAAATACTAAAGGTAATAATATGCTGTTGTGAAAATACAGGCTAAAAAATTGGTAGAGCTTTGCAAAAATTTAAACAACTTTTTGAATATTAGCAGATAATGCTTAACAAAAAATTTGCTTCTAATTAATCCTATTTCTGCAATGTCGATGAAGAAAAAAAAAAGTGAATGGACCATCAACCTAAACGTGATGCCTGATTTTATTCGCCGGGGTTTTTACAACATATATAGCAACTATCAAACTGTTGTAGTAGCGGCCATCAGAACTACTCGAACCCTTTTTTTTTTTTTTTTGAGTATCATTAGCTTTAAACGTCGGGTTCCAAAGATCAGGCAAACATTTATATTTTTTTTTTCAAAAAAAAAGGCGCTGTTGATTATTTGAACATTGTTGAGGTTGCAGGTCCCCGCCATTTACCAATTGGAAATGACGGAGGACAAGCGCAATGTCAAAGAACAATTGTCAATGGAGCGTTGCTACCACCATAGATGTCTATGCCATTCATAACCTTGAGCATCTTCAATGCTACACTAAGTGCGAACTGGCACTACTGTAAGTTACAATCTAGGTTTCGGCGGTCAGGAAAAACCCTTAGTGGTCCATACGCACGCAAAGACCTAAGTACCAAATTTATACCCTAATAGTTATATATATATATTTTTATCTGCAGCAATCACCTGAAAAAAATTTTCTATGAAAGCTTTCGACACAATAAACTGGTATTTGAAATAGCAACTTCAGTTCTTTCTCTACCACCTAAGCGGGCGCTATGCACGAAAAAAAAAATGGGCTTGATGTTTTTGATCTTGTATAACATCTGACCACTTCAAGCCAAAAATTTGGTATCTATGCTTTCGGTAAAAAAAAAAAAAAAAAAAAAAAAAGCTATTGATAGAGTTCCATGTACTGGGAAATGTTTATGGGTCTTTCAAAAGTATTTTACCACAAGCGTAGGTTAAATTTCATTTCACTCTAAAACTCATGATTTGAAATTCGAAAGAATTTATCATTTTCTAAAAGATTACTTTTTGGGAAGTTGAGTATTACGTACATGTAGCAGTTACGCTGGTGGATTGCTTCAGATTCTTGCATCTTATTCAACAGTCGGGACTTTCGACGAATGCTTGTGCAAATACCCCACTACTGTAAACTTTATTGTATAGCATTGTGTCATTATACTATGCTGGGGATTGAGCCAACAAAAAAACTGCAAAAGTATGTGATCAAAGTGACAGTTGATAATTTTCATTCACTAGTGGCGTCTCGCGACTGTTCTCATCGTGAGCCACCAGCTACTGAAGATCCAGTTTTTGGACGTGGCCTAGAGCAGAGTGGTGTCTGGGTGTATACCCCATGTAGTTCTTTTTCGCTAATAACCTCACTTTCGAAATTCATAAAGCGCTGCGACAAGGGAAAGAAAAAACATATTGTCCTGGAGTAGCAAAAAATTGTTTTTTTTTTCAAGTTGCATCAGTAGCAATAGTTTTGTTATAGGGGAAGAATGTTTCGCATAGTTGATTGTGCAAAAGCGGGAAATGAGTCGAAAACAGACAAAAAAAAATTGCTTGCTGGAACTAGAAAGTAATGGTTGCTGTGAACGGAGATAGATGATCATAAACAATAATCCGCCGCGATAGATTAGGGGCCTTCCAATATTATTAATTTTTGTTACGTATAGTCAAAACACGATCCGTGAGCCGTGAGTCGTTGCGATTGCCGTAGAGGTATCGGGTGAGTTTTGTGACTCGTTTGAAAGCTCTAATGAATGAAGCACTTTTTAGCTGCTCATGGAGGCCCGTCGATTCCATCTCCGAGGCTTTCTGGAAATTTTGACACTTGCTCTATGTCTGCAGGGCTTGAAGTCGGAATGGGAGCAAGGATCAGCATTGCCATCATGATCCATACATGGACTTGTCATAGATTGGCGCTATCCTGCAACAACCGTGACGGCCCGGCACAGACCTATGCAAGCGCCAGATCCCTATAGTAGTAATCTTTTTTTTTTTTTTGTTTGTTTGTTTGTTTGACTGCAATACCCATTACCCCAGGGTTCTGGTTCCCTGAGCTCAACTTTCATGGCGTAGAGACTGGCCTGGATTCCGACGCAAAACGAGAGGAAAAAAAAAAAGAAAGCATTGTTTTTACAGTCTATCGACTTGCCAGATTCATAATGGTCTTGAAGTTTGCAAATACCAGTTAGCGGCGAGCCTTATGCGTGAACAGAGTAGTCCGGTGGGAAAAAAAAATGTCTGGTAGAGCAGCGCCGATTGTCAGACAATAAACTAAAAAAAAAAAAAAAAAAAAAAAAAAAAAAAAAAAAAAAAAAAATAACAACTACACTCATACGGCATGTCGCTCACATAGTCTAACGCAAGCTTTTATCAAGCCCGGCAGGCCACGTAGCAACCGTCGGTCTTCAAAAAGATCAGCTAGTCTAGGCCTCTGTGGCCAAAAGCATCATCACCGAATGGCATGCACTGTCGTAAAGATCCTATTCTGGTAGTAAAAGGCCAGATTCTTATTGCAAATCGATTTGATAGACCTAAATAAAGCAACCCTAACAATGAAAGGTGCAGTAAAAAGTTTCTCAAAGTTGATCTGTCAGATCAAACTATAGATTCAAGTGGTTATGGAACTACAGGCCGATCGGGTTCTAAATTTGGTTGTTCGGAACCAACAGGCTACCCATAATCTTTCTAATCTACTTGAACAGTATAAATTTTTTTTCCTGCTGAGGACATCAAAGCCCACCAAGTGCATGTAACCTCAAGTCCCTCTCATCCAAACTTAAGGATCTTTCTTCGGTCTTCTGTAAGATCTAACGTGCCATGCCAGAACACAAATGAGCTATAGAAGCATCAGATTGATCATCTATGCGATATGCAACAAAAGTTCTTGCTGCTCTTAAAAGCGGCAATCTGTCACATAGAATTGTGCCAGCAATTTTTTTTTTAATTGAAACTGTCTATGAAAAATTAAATAGAACAATGAGCACATTTCACTTAATTCTTGTCTGTCTGAGTGCAGTGCGTAATTAATTAAACACTCCCTGGTTTACGGCTAATCAAAGTTTAGAATAAAGTGCAATTCTTTTTACAAACTCATCATCTGGTAAGTATTGGTAAATAGAAAAAAAGAGGTACTAGACATTGTTGGGGTCAACCACAAGTATTGAAATATTTATACAATAACTATCACTAATTTTAAACTATATGCTTGAAGAAATTTGAGCTTTTCGGTCGGTTGACTGGAAGTGACGCGCCAAAGCTGATGCCTTATGGGACCCTGGATGTTGGAATCGTGGCTAGGCATGTTAACCAGTGAATTAAGAATGTCTTTTTCTTTGAACTTAGAGTTGGTCAGGTAGGCAGTACTTGAAGATTGTAAAAAAAAAGGAAATTTTATCTTTTGACTGAATTTTGAGTAGAGTTAATTTAGACTTTACTTGATAATTAAATATGTCAAGTAAAGTTAGGTGAGGAGTTGCTAGCTTGGGAACTGCAGCCATGAATGTCAATAGACAACCTTTATTGTAAACAATACGTCAAATACAATATGAGAGCAGGATTCTTACCCATCCAGGAGTAATGGCAAGAAGTATGCTAGAAATAGATATTTAGACAAAACCAATGTGTGATAGCTATTTATTTACGGACGAGAGGCCTGGATCTAATGGTCAACGACACGTCAGAACCAAGGTTTTTTTTTTTTTTCACATGATTCCTATGTGTAACTATTTTCTCTGTATGCTGTCTAAATTTTTCGTAAGCCATCTATATGATTATGATTTAATATGGATTAGCTCTATAATACATGGTGATCATGGTATTTGTCTTGAATTTTTATAAGATGGCTTCACTACGAAAGCACATGTATTAATAATTCTAACTCTGTACAAATCTATACAGCGACTACCAAGACAAAAGAATAGTAGACTTTAGTGTTGCCGGAGAGCAAGAGCCTATACTTTCAAGCAGTTCACGCAGTTCTTGGTTTAAAATTCACTTTAGGAATGATTTTTGTTTTCAGGTGAAGCTGTAAAAGTTCAAGACCCAAGAAGTTGGATCTACAGAGGAACTACTACAAATATTGTCCTTATCGTTACAAGTCTCTCTGGGCAATCAAACGAGAAAAGCTGTAGGGTATTAACTTTGATGCATTCCGAGAGTCATGTAGTCATCACCAGCTTAATTATAGTAACTGCAAATAACCCTACTAAACCACAATGTCTAATCACAGATTTGTAGATAAATAAATTAGCTACAATAGTTACAATATTTCAGCTAACCTGATCGAAGTTACAACCACCATAGTCAGTAAAAATTTATAGCATATGTTACAACAGAAAGGTTACTGCTTTCATACGTAATGCTTTTTTTTTTTCCTGGTACTACCTAGAGCAGAGCCAAGTCTTAGCTCGCGAATACTGATTATCACTGCTGATTTTTTTTTCTTTCTAAAGACTAAATCCTCTTTCGCGAGGCCTCGCTTGCCGGTTTGAGCGACTGGCTTTGTTACTTGCTGAGCTTCTGGGGTGTGTACCAACTAGAGTATTTATTGTTTGGGGTAGGATCCTTTTTCTCAGTCTATTAATAGCCACTATTTTTGAAGATCCTCCCATAAGACCGTAGCGAAATTGTTGCCGCCTGGGGAGAGTAGTGTTTCATTCATTGCTACCTTAGGCTTTGACCTGTCGTATATCTACGGCTCTAGCATTGTCGCTAGTGAAATCTTGGTTCAAACTCTTGGAGTTCTGATAAACTTCGGCATTCTGGGCGGCTACTGATCGAGGTGTTTGGACTAAATTGTGAACTGAAAAATAAAAAGGTTTGGGGCAAAAGAGTTAGCCTTTCACTATAAGCCTAACTCTTGAACGGTTTTTCCTTAGCGAATAAACAGCTAACCAATACCTAATGTACCGCCATGCTAGGGTCGATAAAACAAGCACCACTCGCTTGCCAGTCTAAATCGCACAACCCCGAGCTGGATGAAATATAGAGCCGGAGTTACCTTGAAACTTTTTTCAGTGGATGTGGCCTATTGGTAAGTGTGTTTGGGAGTTTGCAGTTTAAGAGTTAGCATCAGGCTGCAATGATTCAAATGAAACGGAATTAAAGTCGTAAAAGTGACACTTTGGAAATGAGTCAGGTGCTAACAGACAGCATAGCCTGGTCTATTCTTTGCAACGCGCAACCAGCTCACGAAGTTGTCATGAAGGCAAGGTTAATCATGGCAACCCCAGATCTTACACCTCCCACAGCGCTCAAAATGCACAGTAAGCTCTAATATTCTTTTCCCTTGGTATCTCGGGTACATAGCATTTCGAAACTAAGGCCTGGCGATGCGGACAAGGTTATACAGCTTTGTAGAATGTCAAAAAAAAAAGTTTCAACTTTTTAGCTTTTTGGCTGAGAGCATGCTGCTGTTCCTTTGTTCTCTGCTGATTCACGGACATGGGAGATGTAATCTCGCGATACTTGTACATTGCGATAATATACTCCGTTGTAAGATTGTAGCCACAATCTTGTACGTATGGAAAATAAATTTGCTGTCAGACTAGTTAGGCTTAAAAAACGTGCCAGTTAAACCTGCCCAAAAGCAGGCAGAGTATCAACGGCAAAGCATACAAATTCCCAACCCACGCATAATAAGGATTACTTGCAAGATGCCGATCCAGCGGGATCTTAGACTAAACGTTATCATGCTTGGTCCAGCATTATGGTGTTGCTGTAATCAGTTTTACTGCCATGTGTTACTAATGCCACTGCACACGTTCATGAACTCACATCCCTGTAGTTGTATTTTGATGCCATTGTTTTTGTCAGACGCTTGCCGGGGTGTCGTTGAACGAGGCTTGGCTGACTGGCTCAACCTACTATCTTGGTCGCATTGCTTAGCGAAAATCGCGGCACTGGAGAGTCTTCATGCCAGAAGCCGCACCTGTTCCAAACTTTGCGTAACAATGAAAAGTGTATCATAGAAAAACGAGCATCTTTTAATATGATGATCTAAAATTTTCTTGTTGTTTAGACACGTCTACCTCAGTCAAAATAGTTGAAAAATGCAGTTGAGAGGGGGAGGTCGGAAATGTAGCTTTAGAGTATCTCATATTCTTCTTTTAACACCTCTGGGTCTAGTTAAGTTGGCATTAAGTAACTGCCACTAGGCGAAGCGATCGAAAATAAAACAATGACACCATTCGATCTCAACATATGTCAACCTACTTTAGACTACAGATGGATAACTCTCGAGCATCCGAAGCGATTCAGATTTTCGTTTGTAGCGGTTTTGAGAGAGTTTATGGACTAGAGCGAGTCTTCAACAAAGAAAAAAATCTGGGATTTATTTGCTTGTTACTATGTAGGGGGTCCTTGGATCTCAACAGACACATGGTGGCTCAGGTTTTTTGTCTGAAAAGGAATTTAAAGGATCGGAGTAGTAAGGGTTTGAGCCTTTGTTTTCATTAGACAGAGAGATACAGTACAGGGTTAAGCTAGTTGGAATTTCGGATAGGTACCTTTTGGATCAACCGTCGGTTGTGTACAACTTTTAAATGTTGACAATAGCTTAGATAAAAAAAAAAAAAATCTGTTTATTGTTGATTATAACTTTAAAGATATCTGAGAGAAATAAATGGAATGCTTGTTGACCTGAATCGCCAAATTAAAAAATTATGGGCTAAACTAATCGTTTTTTCGGTCTTGTTGATAAGCCAAAACTTAGGACTCACAATCTCTGTAAATTAGGTATTATATGAAGCAGGGAAGAACAGGATACGTGTAACCCAAGTATGAATATATCTGATTAATATTTACAGTGCATTATGTATTGTCTATATTTGCAATGATTTCAAAGCTTCTCTAGTTTTTCACTTGAATATTTTGAAAGAAACCAAAAGCGCTTAGTGCTTTTCAGAATAAGCATCTAATAAATTAGCTCGAAATCCCAAGCAACTTTGTTGTAGATAGATAAAAAACCTAGTCATTGTCCTAATATTTAGAAGTCGCATAGCAAAAATTAAAATTAACAAAAGGATATAAAAAAAGAAGACATATAGCTCTAACACTCATATCAATGAGACTGACAGGGTAACGCTCTCAGCGCGTGTAAGGGGGTTTGACATTTGATGGCGCCAAATTCTCTATGGAAAGTTTCATGTGCCGAGAGGAATTTGGGATATATAACACCTGGTAGCTCAATATCAGAGATTGATAAACAGCAAAACCTCAACTAGCTGCTCTAATCAAGCGAACCATAAGCAAAGAAGATAAGTAGCCTAAAAATTTTATAAGCGCACCAAGCCACTCTTGATATTAAGAAGGACCCAGGAATTAAGTTTTGGGGAAATTTTTCTCAAACAGTTGCGCTCTGTAGGATGTAGAGCACAATCCCTCAAAATGTGTTCATCTGTTTCTAGTTGGCCAAATTCACAGTAGTGACATTTCTCAGTAATGAATCTCTTCTTGAAAAAACTTCCAAGAGCACTATGATCTGTGTGGAGCTAAAACAGCTTAATTGAATCCATATATTTTCAAGAAATTTTCAAGCTCTGAAAACTGAAATTGAGGCCAAATTTAAGACGAGGGAACTACAAACCAAGTCATATCTGCTCTAAGCTTTGTTATATTTGTATTTCTCCTGTATTGGTGCCGTCCGATAATAGCCACCAGAAACTCGCAAATTCAACAACTTTTGATTCAGAGGATCCTTTTTGCAATTGGTTCACAGGAGGTCTAAAGGTTTCTTTTATTGTAGCAAATGCAAGAAAGTGAATTGGAGCAATCTGCTTAATATTTTTTGTGACACTGACTTCATTGATTTATATTCACACCCGAGAGATGAAATTCTTGATATCTGTCTCAGTCTTTTATTGTGCAGGCATTACACTATAGCTTTTCAAACCGCTAATAAAATTTTTGCTGCTGTTGATTGTATTTGAAGTGGATGATGATTATGACTACTAATGTGCTTGCGGTGAAGTGACGTATTTAGTCAAGACTTAATAGCAATTACATTCAAATGAAATATGTTGTTGCAAAACAGAGTGCCCATGGCCACAATCCTGGCAAGATGCTCAAGTACTTGATTTCTTCAAGATACATTAAAATTCCTTGGGCTTTTATAATCACTATATTTTCAAAAGCCGCAAGTACCACAAAACTAAAAGATTTAGCGTACGAAATGCCATTCCTTGCATGCTAACATATTACACCCTTGCTTAATCTTCACGCAGCAAAATTTTTTTATACTGAGACTTTTAATTCTAATGGTTTTAGACATTTAGCACTATCTCCAAACAACACTCTATAAACTCTCTCTCAAATGCTCTTCTAACTCTTATTACTCAAATCTTTGGTAAAAGTGCATCTACTGCTGTCACTCAAGTATTTTTTTCTGCTTCTTTTGACCATATCAGCACTTCTGACTAATTTGAAGACTGGTCAGCCTATAACTGCATTTCTGTTAAGTTACTAAAATGAATTTTGCATTTTATCACTTAATTAACTATTTATTTTTTGCTTACAAATTTTTTAATCTTTTTTTTTTCTTGAAATGAGTTTTTGGTTTGTGATATCTCAGCCCAAGAATCTCAAAAGCTAACAACTTTTATCACATGGGTTTGTTGCATCTTCTACAATGGGGAAGTTGACTGTATTTGATATTAAAAGAATTAACACATTTATCGTTTAAATCATTCATGTACTTTTTTGCATGAGTTATATGTGTCTTGAATGACTTTCCAAAAAAACATGATCATTTTATATATTAAAAAAAAGTAAGTCGTTACGTTGTTTACAAACCTGATAGCCAATTTTATCAATCCTGTAAATTAGGTCACAAAAATTGTCAGTTACTCACAAGTATATTTTGACAAAGGTTTTGCAGTAGATTCATTGAAAAAAAAAGGCCCAGCGAGCCGTCAACAAAACAAATGCAAATTTATAACCCGTTGTAAATAAATAAAGGCAATGAATTAAACTATAGAACAGGCTGCGATACCTCTAACATCATTGGAATAAACAAAAAGTAACCTGTCTTTATCTCAACTTCTTTTGACTGCAATTTTATTTCGTTTTTCTACTTACAATGTACCATGTATGCGATAGCAACAGAACAGTCAACATTCTACTATTAATGAATAGCATGTAGTTGTAAGGTTGTAGCAAAATGAGTACATTTAATGAATATGGGATGAAATATAGTTGCTATGTAGAAATCTTAGAGCCTCAAAATCATTAGCGACATCTATAGGTCATTAGGAACTTGATTTACGCATCAGTGCCAAGACGAATATTTTCCATCTCACGAGAGCTTGGTCTCTCATATTTGTACCAGTTTTCAGGTAGGATTTTCTAGGGTCTGATATGCTAGCTTTTTTTTTTTTGACCCTGTCAAAAAAAAAAAAAAGCATGTTTATGTAGATGTCATACGAGAAAATCTTTAACTTGAAGACCAGATGAAAAGTAAAATAATATTTCTTTTTGAAATCTCGATAAGCAGGTACTTTCGTATGGTTAAGCAAGAGTTTCCAAAACTGTAAAAGTGTTATTGACGTTTCTGTCCATTATGCATGTATTGTAACCAGCCCCAAGTTCACGATTTGCTCCAGGCCGTCACGCCATCCTACCGTTGGTTCTTTCAATATGAATCTGCCTGATCCTGGTCTGTCAAGTTTTTCCTTTTACAAGAATTAGCTACGCAGCCGAGTCCAGACTTTGGAGACTAAACGGTTACAACTCACGTTTTGCAAAGTTTCTGTTACACACCCGCTGTCACACACGTAAGTTTCTCTAAAAAAACGAGAAAGTTTTAAACACTCGAGACTCCAAAGTAACCAAATATGCAAATCCCGAAACTGGCAACCGTACAACTGTAACCCTGTCCAGATGTTTAGATACCGTTTTCCAGTCTACAGTCGGGCCTGTGCTGTTGTGCACGGTGAAAAGCCTGGAAATGAACGAGTGCATTACAAGAAAAAAAAAAAAAAAAGCAGACCACATCCTATAACCTAGCGCAATGGCTTCTTGAATCAATTTAGCAAGAGAGCAGCAGGTCTGGGAACTTGAAACGGGTATTGCTCAATTTTTCATAATTAGTTAGGTATTTTGACTATACTTATGTTGTAACGAGCTGCATTTTGTCGAGACTTGATGGTTGTAGGCTACGACTTACAGGTTTAGCTGGAAACCACCGCCTACAGACATAACTCACGGATCCTCAATGTCACCACAAGATATGTCGTACCAAGAGCAAATCAACTGTCGCCAAGTGAGCGAAGGGACAACGGTAGGACACCATTGAAATAAAAAAAAAAAAAAAAAATTATGCTGTTACTACTTGCGACACCCGTAGGCAACTAACAGCTAATATGTTGGACCAGGCCATAATGCAACAGATACATTCTAAGTACGAGACTCATGTCCCCTACACTTATCGCTGTCTCAGGCCGGGGGAGACCTCAAAGATGAGACCATTTTTCAAGTCCCTGTCGATGTCTCTATGCATGTATTTGACAGTAACCGGCTACAGCTACTAGTTGTTCAAGAGTAAACTACTGTATCATGTATAAAATCAAACGCTGGGACTTTAACTCAACTGAACTATTCCCCGATTGCCTTTTTTTTTTTTTTTTTTCTTCGATTAAAAAAAAGGTAAACAGTGACAGATTATGCCTTTGGTACGGTATCTTCAAGGGTATCTAGGACTACTGCCGCAACTGTACGCTCAAGTCCTGTTTTTTTTTTTTTTTTTCCGATCGAAAAACAAGATCATGACATGACAATTTTTAAAATTTTCGGTCTCGATTCAATAATTTCAGTTTTTTTTTTTGGGTATTTCCCTTCAGACTCGAAATTTTGTCAAATAACCCATTTTTGATTTAGCGTAGATGTGCAACAATTGTTTTTTTTTTTTTTTTTTCAACAGGTTTTGCCAGGCGAACCTCGACAGAAACAAAAGCTGAAATCAAGTTTTATTTTATTTTTAAAATGAGATTAAATGGTTATTTACTTTTGATTATTTATTCACTGAGAGTTTGATTTATCACTTCTCAGCTAATCAGGATCATAGTTTGCGGGCATTCTGGTCAATTGATAGGTGGGGTTCGCGGTAGCGGAGTTGACCGTAAACTAGGTGCAGAGCATGGTTACCATCATGAAAGATGATTCTTTTTTCAATTTATCTACCCGATCGCTGTCAAAGCTTGAAAAAAAAAGCCACACCAGTTCTTCCAATTTTGGCATCATCACCAACCCAATCTACAAAGAAGATAGAATCGAGGCTAAAAAAAAAAAACCTAAGAGACTAGAAGAGCTGCAGCAGGCGCAGCGTGTGTACAATATCGAAAGCTTACAAACCCGGCGCCAATGAGAAAACAGTAGGAAAAAACCCTGGTCCCGAAATCTCAGCCGTTTTGGATTCAATCTTGCATCCACGATCTCATTCATACCTAGAAATAACGAGAGAGACTTTATACTCTACTGTGCGTAGTTAGTTTTATATCCACGCTAGGCCTAACTGGCCCATAAAAATGGCAGACAAAGGTCTCATGAATCTCAAGAAAACAATGGAAATACATGAAAAAAAAAAAGATCTAGTAATAACTCAATTTTTTTTTTTTCAAAATCTCGCGGGAAAAAAAAAAAATACACAATCGAGATGGTAAACCAAATGCAAATATTGGAGATTGGATTAAAAGACTGTAACTAAAAAAATCAGCTCACAGTCCAGACCATTCTTTTTTTTTCGGTTTTGGCTACAAGTCACATGATCTAACTCCCGCGGCTTTGGTGGATGCTTTTTTGGGCGCGGTACATTTGTCTGCTGGATACCGTTGTGGTAGGTAGCGGTCAAAGTGGTAGGAGATAATTGAACGAATAGTTAGCATCAATGGTCCGGAGCAATCCATTACTCTAAGATGGTTTGGCGAGTGGTTAGACCTGGGTAGATTGTCTTCAATTTAGGGTTAAGCTACTGGGTCATAGTATATATGCAGTTAAGGCATATTAATCACCTATCCATGAGACTATGGCCAATACCAGCAAACATGGCGTCAGGTTAGAAAAACTGGGATTTGAGTTCCTTGTGCCTCGAACATAACGGTTTATACCGTTGGTAAGTTTTAAAAGTTGTAAGCGGCCCCAACTTAAAAGAATAATGGCCAAAGAAAGAAATGAAAATGCGGTACGGCTACGCCTTTTTTTTTTTTTCCAAGGCCAAGTCTTGCTACTCCACCAGGTCACTTAAGGCAACCCGCAATCGCGGAACCTGCAAAACCAATCGTCTGAACTTCTAGGTAGAAAGCTTGCTTTAAAACCAAGAGATTTCTGCGCACAAGCTATACATGTTCCAAATCAGATGGTTCCTTTTTTTTTTTGTACTGTCTGAGCAGAATTTTTTGTCTATTCAACCTCTTTCACTACTTGCGGTAATAAAATATCGCCCCAAAATGCGCTTCAAGTTTTCTCCTCATTATCTTTGCGACAGTTTTATACCAGAGTTTTGTCATTGAGGCAAAAAAAAAAGGGGGGGAAGCGAAGACGTTGTGGTTCATAAGAAATGCTCAATATTTATCAAAATTTTTTATTTGTAAATGTAGGTGACAGATGCTCTATTAATATTCTCTGGATAAGCATGGGATAATCTTGGTTTATTCTTAGTTTACAATTGCCCCCAAAAAAATAAAATGAATTGATAAATCACTTCTTGATCTAATAAGCTCAAACTGGTTTTTTTGTTTATTTTACTAACTGTCCAGAAATTACACATCACAAACATTTATAATAATAATAAAAAAAAAGGTCATTCTTTTGAAATAAATGTTAGAATAGAATAAAAAAAATTTGTTTACTGTTCTATCTAGAAGTTACATATAACAAAATATAATAAAAAAAAATAACAAAAAAGATATGAAAAGAAGATATATATAGCACTAACTCGTATTTCAACGAGACTGACAAAATAACGCTCTTCGCGCGTATAAGGGGTTTTGATATTTATCAAATTTTTTTGTACGTGTAGGTGACAAACGCTCTATAAATATCTCAAGGCCCGGATAAACATGGGATAAACATGGTTTATTCTTAATTTACAATTGTCCCAAAAAAAAAAATTGAATGAATTGATATCACTTCTTGATCTAATAAGCTTAAATTATTTTTTTTTTAAATTAATTAGATGAATTTATCTAAGTTAGTTTTTTTTTTTTTTTTACAAGCTGCTCAGAAGTTACACATCACATATACTTTATTATAACAAACAAAAAGAGTTCTTATTTTAAAATGAATGCTTTTTTTTTTTTAGCTTAATAACATTTATCTTGACAAGGGCTGGCTAAGCAATGGCACCCAACAGGTGTTTGAGGTTTTCGACATTTGACGAGCACCGTATTCTTCACAGATTTAGTCTGTATATTAAAGGAAATTCTCCAAAATCACCACTGTGGCTTGTGGTTCTCAGTGATAAGGAACAAGTCAGTGAAAAAAAAAATACTTGATGATGAGGGTTTTTAGTGTTGATTAATCATAGCGTCAAAAAAAAAGCTTAGTTTTGTTTGTATTTGAATTGTAATTCTTTTCTACTCCTATCCCTGAACTTAACTTATGGCTAATCCTTAAATCATCATCAAAAAAAAATAAAGCCATAAGTTTTAGTTAGCATTAATTTTATATATCCTTATTTATTATAATTTATTATTAGGTAGCCGCAGAAATCAAAGACTATTAGACGTATTAGACCCCTTGCTCAAGCCCATTAAAATTTGCGCTAGAGCCATGTTGACTTTTTTTTTTCCTACAAAGCTTGGATTCTGTTTCTTGATTATAAGGCCAATTTTATCAAAATTCTTCTCATGCCACCAATACAAACCTACATTTTCTTGCTCTTTGATAGTCAGAGCACACTCTTTTAAGTTAATTTTTTTTTCAATGCTTAATTGTTGTCATCATTCATTTATATACTGTAGTACATCATCAGTCATCATCATTATTAAAAACCTCTATTACTTGGAAGTGTCGAGAACGTAGCGGCCAACAATCTGGCCCTTCTCCATGAGCTCATAAACATGCTCGAGCTCAGAGAGACCAACAACCTTAATAGGGGAGTGGACAAGGCCGCGGGTAAAGAAGTCAATGGCCTCAGCAGAGTCGGCACGGTTACCGACATAAGAACCCTTAATGTTGATGGTCTTGATAACGTGAGAAAACACCTCAGATTTGGCAACGGCACCGGCAGGCAGACCAACCAGGACAATGGTACCAGTGGGGCGGACGTACTCGGTAGAGACGCCAATGGCCTTCTCAGAAACAGCAACGTGGATAACAGCGTGGGGACCACCGTTGGTGATATCACGGGCCTCCTTGACAATGTCCTTGGTAGTGGCAAAGTCAATAAAGGCCTCACCACCCAAATCCTTGACAAGCTGAGCCTTGGCATCACCAGTATCAATACCAACAACACGGAGACCCATGGCTTTGGCGTACTGAATAGCAAGAGAACCAAGACCACCACCAGCACCAGTAATGGCAACCCAGTCACCAGGGCGGGCATCAGACACCTTCAAGGCCTTGTAGACAGTGATACCAGCACACAAAATGGGAGCAATCTGGGCAAGATCAGTGCCCTGGGGAATCTTAGCAGCGTGGACAGCCTTGGCAGTGGCGTACTCCTGGAAGGAACCGTCATGAGTGTAACCAGAAAGAATGGCGGCAGCACAGTTGGACTCAGCACCCTTTAGGCAGAATTCACAGCCAAGACAAGAGCCATTGAGCCACTTGACACCAGCATAGTCGCCAATTTCAAAGTTGGTAACATTCTCACCCTTGGCAACAACGACACCAGCACCTTCGTGGCCACCGACAAGGGGAAGCTTAGTACCAAGGGGCCAGTCACCCTTCCAGGCGTGAAGGTCAGTGTGGCAGACACCAGAGTACTTGACATTGACGAGAATTTCGTCAGAAGCAGGAGTAGGGACGGGGTAGTCAGTCTTGTAAAGAAGGGGACCACCGTTAGTCTCGAAAACGACAGCCTTTTGAGTCTTGGGAATAGGAGCCATTGTAAATATTTATTGCTTTGTTTGGGTTTTTTAAGAGGTTTGAAGATGAAAGATGAGATGATGATGATGATAAAAAAAAAAGAATATGAGAAAAGCGAGAGTATTTATAGCCATTTGAGTGGATGGGGGAGGGGTCGTTGATTAAATTTGAAAGATTTGGATAATTTCAAAATTGGCTTAGCAGAGACTTAGGCCGGAGAGTCCGGATAGTCCGGAAAAGCATAGATAAACTTAGTTAAAATGGTTTTAGTGTCTTTTTTTTTAAAAAGTGATGATGATTCTGTTGAGGGCGGGAGGAAGGAAATAATAAAAAAGCGGAGAATTTTAGGATTCAACGAATCAACAACCCCTCTTCTTGTTCTCATTTTTTTTAAAAATTCAATTTATTTATTATCATTTTAATATTTTTAGGATAAGATATTCATCAATTGAAAAATATATATATTGTATGGTTTATATGAGTGTTTTAAATATTGGTTTATTTATTATTTTAATGGTAAATATATCTTGTGTGATGATGTAAAATAAGAGCCCATCTTATCGATAAACAGCAGAAATGGAAAGAAGGTAATATAATCTACACGTTTATTTATTTTCATTGTTGTTATAAATAAATGGACATGTTAAGATTACTATTATTATGATTACTATTATGATTATTATCATTAATTCATCAAAACGTCGGAAGGGTTTTCTTGTTTTTTCCAGCTCAGGGTTTTTATCGTTAATGAAGGTACGGCTGTGCTTTCCATGGGCCGCTGTGATTGGTAGGGTTTGTGTGGGGTTTTCACATCGGCCATCAAAAACTTGAACCTAAATCAGCATCAACAGAAGTGAAAAAATAAATAAATAAAATAAATAAATAAAATAAATAAATAAATAAAATAAAATAAAATAAAATAAAATAAAATAAAAAATAGTGTTGTTTTATTTTCTATTTAACAAATTGCAGTCAACTCTGCTCTTTTTTTTTTTTTTTTAATGAATGAATCATCTAGCTGAAGATGGCTCAGTAATGTCTGAGAGGGGATTCACAATGGCATTGAAATTGTGGAGGAATTGATCAATACCAAGAAAAATAAAAAAAACTTAGGACTTTTGTTTAGTTCATAAATGTATACTATATATATATTATTTCAATGTTACATTTTCATTCATAGCCCTGATTTTATTCATGTCTTAAAAACAACCTCCGTCTTTCCGATTCTGCCACTTGTATTTCCTTTGTACTCTCATAATCCCCACCGCAACTCTTTAATCTGTGCCATTGCTGCTCCTCCTCCTTATGTAAGGTTCACTTTAGTACGTAATTAATGGATGATTAGATAATTTATAGATGCCCCGCAGTGCTCGCTTTCAACAATAACATCTCAGACTTAGACTTTAGTGGGATAAAACAAAATTAAACACCTGCAAAACATTTTACACGTATGCCCTGTCACTATATGGGGGGTAATTTGCTACCATTACGTAAAAAAAAACACAACTCATTGAGGTTGAGGAGTTTCGCTAAAAGCTGAACCTTGTTTGCGGACTTCGGGAGGCTTTAAGCTAAATAACTTAATTATCAAGGTACTATCTCTTATATCTTATATAATATTTATCAAGTCCTTTCTCTTTTATACACACCTTTCACCCTTCATGTTGAAAGATCACATTGATTTTGTGATGCACCTTGCAAGCCCAACCACTGCCCCTTGACTCTTTTCTTACCTTCCATCACCGTATCATCTCTTACATCATGATAATATTATTTCTGCACTTTTTTTTTATTTTTATTATTATTCAACATCATCGACAAGACTAGTTTTTGGTATAAAGCAATCCTTCTAAGAACAAAGCAACTAGCCCAGCACTTACCTTCAGCCAAAAAAAAAAAAAAATTGACTGCCTACCCTCACTTCAAACCTTGCCGCCCAACATGTCTACTACAAATATAAAAGGCCAAAAATTTACATCACACTCAAATCAACCAGTTGACCATGTCGCTGCTTTTACTGCTGTTATCAACAACATCCCTGGCTTGCCTGCAGCCAGTAACAACTTGAGCACCAACATTCGCAACACATATAATGCAATAACAAGTGGTAGAGAACACAAATATAATAGCAGCCATGTAGATAGTGCCCCCATGTCTCAATCCACAGAATCTGTCTTTTCTGCATCAAAAAAAGTGCTGACTCGCCGTGACAGAGCTGTTCTTCAACCCGGTGATAGATCATATTTTTACACCAAGCATGCTGTTGAGTCGCCGTCAATATTGGTAATGCCCTCTAGTACAGGCAGTAATCCCAAAGAATTTTCCCAATTTATCAGATCTAACGTGAATACAAACAATGGAACCAGGATCTTGCTTCCGGGACAGGGACCATCATACCCATTGTCTACCCCCAAGCTACCACTTGAAAACTCATATCTTTCTAGACAGTTAGCACCAACCAATTTTAATCAAACCACTGCCACATTGTCAATTAGACCAACTGCCAGCCCAGAACTAGAAATTACAAAAGACCAAGATTCAACAAAGTCAACTCCATGGCTCGAGTCGCCTCCAAAGAGAATTACCGCCTGGGAAGTCTATTGTAACATTATCACGTTTCCATTTTTCAAACCTGTGTTGCGAATGATGGGTCTTGTTCGGCCTGAGCAACAAACAGCCTGGCGTGAAAAAATAGGCATGCTCTCAATCATTCTTTATTTGACCGTCTTTGTGGGATTTTTCACTTTTGGGTTCAGCTCGTCAGTATGCAACAATACACTCCCACGCATGCATTTTTCAAGTATCCCGCATGATGCTGTTGTAATTCGCGGCGTCACCTTTAACATTTCGAGGTTTTCGCATCACCCACCCATCCCACAGCTGCACCAAATTGTCAGAACTTCGCAAGTCCACGGTAAAAAAAAGATAACGTTTTCGCTATCACCGGGATCTCACACTACACTACTGGATTATGCCGGAGGCAAGGATGCTTCGTTACTATTCCAACCCCATCGTACAGATAAGAGTAGTTGTAACGGGCTCATCTCGTATTCCAACAATTCACACCACATTGTAGATCCACCCGAACTAGCTCAATACTACCCCTGTGTCACGTTAAACCTTGACGGGACTTTTGTATCGCCGCTTGCACCTGACCAAAGGTACAAGCGGTTCTCTTCAAAAGTCCCGAGCTTTTCGATTGAGTTTCGAGACAGCTGCCATTTGTCACCATCATCAAAGAATAACTACTATGCGCTTCCCAGAATAAAAGACGTGTACTACTCTTGGAAGGACATTGACGCTACCAACCGCCCTATTGTTGTATACCTCAGCCATGTCATTGACCTCTCTCGGCTGAAGCTGCTTAAAAACGTAGTGTTGCAAGAACCGCTACAATCAATCATGACAAATGCAGCCAAAATTAAAGGACAGGATATTTCTGCCCTTATAACCGCCAACTCGCAGTCACAGCAGGCTGGCAATTGTCTAATTGAACTTGCCAAAATTGGTGTGATTGAGTCAGAGTCCGTGGGTTGTATCACAGCTCACATTGTCCTTTATCTGTCAATGGCATTCATTGTCTTGATTGTGATTGTAAAATTTGTCTTTGCGCTCTACTTTGAATGGTTCATGTCCTGGCGCTTGGGAGATGGATTTCAAAACCTGCCGTTTATGACTACAGCATCGACTCTCAAGCGAGCATGTTCTAGTGTCTCGACTACAGTAAGAAAAATGCGCTGCCCAATCTCAAAAGACTATAATAACAATAGATGCAGACCAGTTATTGACGAAAACATTACCCCAAATTACGAGCCCAAAAGGGCATTTACGCTGGAAAATGAGCCTTTCTACACTCTCTTACTTGTTACGTGCTACTCAGAGTCGCAAGTTGGCATTAGGAACACGCTTGATTCACTTGCAACATGCACCTACCCAAACGACCACAAGTTAATAATTGTCATTTGTGATGGGTTGATCACCGGCAGTGGGAACCAAAAATCCACGCCGGGGATTGTGCTGTCGATGATGGAGCGTCTCATAGTGTCTGAAGATAAAACGCTTTTACAATCATACGTTGCCGTTGCAACTGGTGGCAGACGTTACAACACGGCCAAAGCGTACGCTGGGTTCTACAAGTATGATGATTCCACCGTGTCGCGTGCACAACAAGTCGACATCCCCATGGTGTGTATAGTTAAATACGGTGACACTTGGGAGCGCGAGACGGAAGGCATAAAGCCAGGAAACCGCGGCAAACGCGACTCACAGGTTCTAGTCATGGCTTTCCTTCAAAAGCTCATGTTCAATGAAAGGATGTGCGACCTTGAGAACTACATGTACCTGTTGATATGGCAACTGGTAGGGCGCGATGTGATGGAGTACGAGACTATACTTATGGTGGATGCAGATACCAAGATCCAGCCGGACTCGTTGGGCCACCTGGTCAAATGCATGATGAAGGATTCCGATATTATGGGTCTATGTGGCGAGACCCAGATCATCAACAAATGGGAGTCGTGGGTGACGATGATCCAGGTATTTGAGTACTTTATCTCGCACCACCTCACCAAGTCGTTTGAGTCAGTATTTGGCGGCGTAACATGCCTACCTGGATGCTTTTCTCTTTATCGCATTAAAGCACAAAAAGGCCCTAGGGGTTACTGGGTGCCTATTCTCGTTAATCCGGATATTGTCGAACGCTATGGAGAAAATGAGGTGACGTCGCTGCATAGGAAAAACCTGCTACTCTTGGGCGAGGACCGGTACCTCTCGACACTGATGCTCAAAACGTTCCCTACCCGTAAGCAGATATTTATTCCGCAGGCTAAATGTAAAACCGTTGTACCGTCAGAGTTCCGTGTGCTTCTGGACCAGCGACGTCGCTGGATCAACTCAACGGTGCACAACCTCCTGGAACTCGTTGTGGTGCGTGACCTGTGTGGCGTGTTTTGCCTGTCGATGCAGTGTGTTATTTTGATTGAGCTATTAGGCACGCTGACACTCCCGGCAGCATTGGCCTTTACAGTTTACATACTGGTGCGAGCAATCGTCGTGCAGCCGGCGCCGTTATTCCCGCTTCTGATGCTTGCGTTGATCATTGGTCTGCCAGGGCTGCTGATAGTGGTTACGGCGCACGAGTGGAAGTATATTCTGTGGATGTTTATATACTTGCTATCTCTGCCAGTTTGGAACTTTGTGCTGCCATTAAACGCTTTCTGGAAATTTGACGATTTCCGCTGGGGCACGACTCGCTTAATCACGACCGAGGCTGGGAACTTGCGGCAGGATCAAGTGCAAAGCGCCGAGCGCGACGAAGAGCACGCAGACTTTGACAAGAGCCGGGTTTGTAAGATGAAGTTTAAAGTGTGGATGGAAACGCATATCTCATGCGCAGAATTCGGGTCGCCGGCACCCTCGGCACCGGGGTCAAGTCTAGGGAAGAGTTATACATAGTGGTACTCTGATAATTACGTACCATCCGCTGCTCTATAGCACTCACACACACACACATAGTTTGAAGCCTTTTCGTAAAAAAAAATAAAAATATCAAGTCCGACGCTGTGCACGGGAGGCCCGGCGCAGGGCGTGTTTGTGGATCCGGGTCTCGCGGGTGCTCAAGTGTTGGGGCCTGAGTGACAGTGGGGCTGGTTCACTAGGTGTGTAATGGCAAGATCTCAGAAACCTTAAAAAGCTGCTGGGATCTTGTGCTGGTCGTCACTGTAGCGAAGGCCAAAAAATTTTTCCCTCCGCAGCCAACACAAACTGAAACCTTTCCCTGGAAAGCCTTTCATTGCCTCTCCTTTCCCTCCTTTCCATTCTTTTGGCTCTTCTGCTTCTATACTACTCCATCGGCTTCCCTTTGCATCTTAGCCAGGCGAAGCATCTTCCAGTTCTCACGCAGCATCACTACAATGGTAGAGTCTCCGGATTATGTCACATCCAGCACCAGCAGCATCCTCAGCACCAACAGCAGCACCAACACTAACAATATCAGCAACACAAGCAATAGCAAGACCGGTTCTGACAGCAGTTTAGCGACACCGGGGCGCCAGCGTCCAACGTTTAGTCTTGAATCGGACTCGTCGGATGAAAACGACGATGATGACTACGACGGCAAGCCCGCGGGCCCCGTACAAAAGTATGTTATTACCACTCTTTCTCTCTTTGATAACCCAAACCTTGCTCGTTTCATCTAACACAGCATTTTCTTCCTCACCCCAGGCAGCCTATTGTCCGGGATCCGGCCGTATTTACGACTATAAACGACGAAATTCTTAAGACTTTCCCCTATGAGTCGCAGCATTCGTTTTCGTTTGCTTATATTTCCCAGTCTTCGATCTCTTCGCGCTTGGACATTCTCAAGCGCTCACTCGAGTTTCTCAAGAATAACCCCACCTTGGCCAACCTCGGCCACCTGCCGTCGTCATCCTCAACGACAGCGTTAGAGGAATTCTTTAAGACCAGTACCCCTGCCACGGGGAAGTCTCTGGCAGCACCGACTTCCAACAGCCGGCGCGGCAGCAGCTCACTCCGGTCGTCGGCGTCGTCAGCCGCACTCTCCATGCTCACAAACTACACGTCCAGTCATGCCGCGGAGCCGTCGCTGACAGCGTTTGATACCAACCTCAAATCGATTCTTGTGCTACTTGAGAACGCGCATGTGTTTCCCAGCAAAACCGGGTTGCCCGCTGACTCCTCGCAGGGTGACGCGCAGAATATTCTTCTAGCGCTGCAGTCAGACTCGCAGCCGATAAAACCGGGAATCGTGCGGGCGGTGACCAACCCGGTGATTTTCATGACTGGATCAAGCATTGCGGCGCCCCGACGTGGCAGCAACAACAACAACAGTAACCCCAATTCACACAATCAACTTGCCTCGATTCCCTCGCAGCCAGGATCTAATGCAGACCTGCCAACACTGATGGATCCCGCCAAGATCCGTAAGCGCACCAAGACTAATGTGGCGTCGTTTAACTTGCAGTCACAACTACTGGAGTCGCTAGCCACGCCGTACGTGGATGAGTCTTGGACCTCGATCATCAAGCGTGTGGGCTCCGTTGCGCAGCTCAACTCAATTAATAGTAACCGCGACATGACAGTATCGAGTCTCAACCTTGCCCGCCGCGTGTCCACCGCGACCGGGAGCAATTTAAACTCAACTTTGTTTCACCCACTCGCATCGAAATTTGCATCCAACCAGTCAGTTTTTACAACCTCAGCAGAATTCCCTTACACGATTTTGACGGGTAACGATATGGGCTGTCTTGTTTTTGGCATGTCCAAGGCCGAAATGCGCAAGATGACGATCCTTGATCTCATTGGTGGTAGCCCTGCGATTAAGACCCGGATTATCAAAGAGAAGCTTGACCGCAAGGACTTGTTGCCCGGGGTGCTACTATGTGGTGATATTCTGCCAATTTCCAAATTTAACGGGCAGACCGGCTACTGCAGCTTTTGGGCCAAGTGTCATTCGACCACAAGCGCCAACAGCGACAAAGGTATCATGACGTGGGTTATTGAGGAGGCGGTGTGTGACTCAGCCATGATTGACGTTGATCTGGCCACTGGTGTGGTGTCAAACATTTGCGGCGCGGAAAAGAAGATTCTCTTTCCATACGTGACAAGCGAGGCGGAAGAAAATGGTAGCATTCTGATCCATGACATTTTGTCCGGCATGCCTGAAAACTTGGCGGAGCTCAAACCGCGCAAACAGTCTGGATTACGCGAGCAACATGTGACCATCTCTGGTACTGACGTGATTCCCTGCTCAACCGCTGTTGTTGCCGGGGAGGAAAACAAGGTATCAATCGAGCTCCTTTCGCTACCTCATATGGCAGGTGTGATTATGATTGATACAACCACGTTTGATATTAGTGACTACAACGCATCATTCATGAATCATTTGTTTGGCTACGACAATGAAGAATGCAAGGGTTGGAACATCAATGACCTGATTCCCAATTTTACTGATCTTGTGGATTTGATAAAGGTTGACTGCGATGTGGATTTGAAGGAGTCTAACGGGCTGGTCCTACCAGAGCACCTGTTTAGAAAAACAGCGGCGCTGCGGACAAGTAGACTGAACGCTGATGCAGATCTGGATGAGCAACAGCCGAAAAAAACAGCATCATCAGCGTCGCTTTCCGAGGAAACCCAGCTGGAGGGCATGGCACTCTTCATGAAGTCCCGCGGGATTGACGGTTTACACAAGGATGGTCATATCATCACCATTGACGTACAGTTGCGGACAATTGGTGGGTCGAACTATGCACTGTGGATCACATTCTCGCGGAACATCACGGGTGCGCACGAAGCCAAGGTCCCGTCGCAGCTGTCGCTCTTGTCGGTGAAGAAACGTAGTCTGCACCACCGCAGCACGAGCACAAATTTCTCTGATAGTGGCCACGGCCGCCACAGCAGTGAATCTTCGACCAATAGCATGAGCGCAACAAGTTTGGGCAGCAGCATTGAAATGCACAAAGTTAGCGAGTTGCCCCACCGCGTGTCGTCCTCGGGGAGCACGAGTGTGTCCAAGATTACCGTCAACACGAATGTGGTGGCCGAGGAGGTGTCTATCCCTCAGCAGCCCAAGACGCCGACGTCGCCACCAGCGGAAAAAATTATTAAATTTGGAGCGTTTGCGCAAACACCCTTGCGAACGCCGCGTGAGCAGATACTTAAGCAACAGAGTGAAGCGCCTAACTCGGCATCGTCGGTCTACTCCATCCACATTCCTGAGCTTGGGGCCCGGCGCCGCGAGAAGACGCTCAACGACTTTAACATTTTGCAAAAGATGGGAGAGGGCTCATACGGCAAGGTGTTGCTGGCGGAATACAAGGAAGAGCCCCATCTGCGGGTGGTGCTCAAGTGTGTGATTAAGGAGCGCATCCTTGTTGATACGTGGACGCGCGATCGCAAGCTGGGCACTATCCCATCGGAGATTAAGGTCATGGCTGTACTTAACAAGTGGCCGCACGAAAACATCATCCAACTACTTGACTTTTTTGAAGATGACGAGTTTTACCATATTGAGATGGAGCCCCATGGCAACCCAGGAACTGATCTTTTTGATCTGATTGAGTTACAACCGACAATGCCGGAGAGTCAGTGCAAGAGCATTTTCAAGCAAGTTGTCTCTGCCGTCAAACATCTGCATGAGCACGACATTGTTCACCGCGATATCAAGGATGAGAACATCATTATTGATGGCGGCGGCTTTGTCAAGCTGATTGATTTCGGCTCGTCGGCATTTGTGCGTCAGGGTCCCTTTGACGTTTTTGTTGGCACGATTGATTACGCGGCACCAGAGGTGCTTTCGGGCCGGCCCTACGAAGGCAAGCCGCAGGACGTGTGGGCCCTGGGCATTTTGCTCTACACGATTGTGTATAAGGAAAACCCCTTTTACACGGTTGATGAGATTATGGACCACGAGCTCCGCGTGCCCTATGTTACATCTGAAGCGTGCTTGGACTTGGTCAACATGATTTTGACCCGCGATATGCGCAAGCGTCCTGACATTCATGCCATTTGGGACCACCCCTGGATGCTTGCAGCCTGACCTGGGGGGTTCAATGACCTAGACAAGTGATTCCATAGCTGAGAGACTTCTTTTGACATGTTTCTTTCTCTCTTATTAATTTATATAGAAGTATTATTATTATTATTATTATTATTATTATTATTATTATTATTATTATTATTA
>JAKUCA010000083.1:0-29640 GCA_030567025.1 Geotrichum europaeum
TTTTTTTTTTTTTTTTTTTTTTTTTTTTTTTTTTTTTTTTTTTTTTTTTTTTACATTCCTAATGCTCAATTGCGCTACAAACGTTTTCAATTACAATGGCAAAAACCAAGAAAGTGCTTAAAGATTTTACGTTTCTCATCATTCCGGCCATGCCGAAACGTTTGCACGATATTAAGCAGTCAGCGTACGAGTCAGCCGGCGCGCAGGTTGTCGACACGCTCGAGGACGAACACTTGCCCTCGCATATTGTTCTCGTCAACAAGGAGTGGACCTACGCAAAGGTACTAGCCTATCTCAAGGTTGACGAATTGCCAAAACTCACGCGTGTGGTAAAAGATGTGTGGGTGTCGCGCTGCATCGAGAATGGCAAGGTCGTGGAGATTGGCGCTGACGATGAGATATTGCCCACCACGGCTGTCAAAAACGAGCCACAGGCAGAACCGACCAAGACTAAGCAGGAGGACAAATATAAATCTGAAGTTACGCCTATCAAAAAAGAAGAATCCAATGACACCAATCGCGTAAAATCAGAATCCGAGGAATCCGAGGAATCCGTATATAGGTCGGACCATGAGGGCACTGACGGGCCTCCCGGAAAAAAGCGCAAGCCTGCACGCGACAACAGAAGACAAACAGGGAAGACGAGAAAACTTACCTGGGACTCTGTGCTTCTAAGCGACCCCCACAAGCTTGAAAAGACAGAGTCAGGGAATCCGAACCAGATGGTGATTGATATGTTTTCGCACCTTGAGAACCACTACACAGCGACTAAGGATACATTCCGCGCTTTGGCGTACCGCCGCGCGGTCGCAACGCTCAAACAGGAAACAGACCAAAAGATTACCACGGCTGAAGAGGCAATCAAACTCAAAGGTATTGGAGAGCACCTCGCAGAGCAGCTGCAGGAAATTGTCGATACGTATCATTCGGAGCGGCTTGACTACTTCCACTCCAAGGTCGAGAATGTAGCACTGGAGGTGTTGATGGGAATTCATGGCGTTGGCCCGGTGATAGCACGGCGCTGGGTTGAAGAGGGTGTGCGCACGCTTGAGGACGCGCTGGCGCGCCCGGATTTGACGCCGCAGCAACGCATTGGTATTGAGCATTATGATGATTTCAACACCAAGATGCCGCGTGCTGAGACTCAACAGCACTTTGAAATCATCAAGACCGTTGTGCAAAAGCTGGACGAGGACACGATAGTTGAGTGTATGGGCTCGTTCCGGCGCAAGAAAGAGTTCTGCAGCGATATTGACATTATTATCACTCTGCCCATTGGCCTTGAACCCGACAAAGAAAAGGCATTGGTGCGACTACGCGAAGTGCTTCTTAATACCGTTGTGATTCTGTCCAAGCAGGGCTTTCTCACGTGCGCGCTTACAGGGCCGGACCCTCTTGCGTACGACTACAACGTGCCTCGGATACTAGATGCCGTCGGATTCTTCGACAAATGGTACGGCGCCAGCACCGTGCCGTCAAACTACGGGGTATGGCGGCGGATTGATCTGCTTATTGTGCCTCCAGACGAGATTGGGGCCACGCGTCTTTATTTCACAGGTAACGGGCTTTTCAACCGCACCATCCGGCTCTTGGCCCAGCACATGGGGTTCTCGCTAAGTCAACATGGGCTTTTCCGCGACGTGGCACGTGGCAAGCGTCGCGAAAAGCTTTCCAAGGGCGTGCTGGTTGAAAGCAAAAGTGAACACCGTATATTTGAGATCCTGGGGATTCCGTACCGTGAACCCGAGGAGCGCAGCATGTAGCTGCCAATGACGCCAAATGCAGCCGTGTAACACAAATATTAAAAAAGCTTCCCCAGAAATTTTCAACTTTTATGGGCTCATCTCGCGACTTCTGCCGAGTTATTTTTATTTTTATTTTTTTAGTTTGTTTTCGTCCGGGAAATTTTCATAACAATTACGTTTTCATTTAAGTTCATTATATATCACGATAATTTTTTATTTTTTTTTAACGGATGGTTTAGTTCTTCTCCGAAAGAGAAGCAACACCAGGAAGAACCTTGCCCTCAAGGAGCTCCAGGGAGGCACCACCACCGGTGGAGACGTGAGAGAGCTTGTCCTCAGCACCAAACTTCTTAGCAACAGTAGCAGTGTCACCACCGCCAATAATGGCAGTAGCACCGTTGGCAACGGCATCAACAACAGCATCAAGGGTCTTCTTGGTACCGTTGGCAAAGGCATCAAGCTCAAAGACACCGGGGGGGCCGTTCCATAGAATGGTCTTGGACTTGGCAATGGCAGCCTTGAAGAGCTCAACGGACTTCTCACCAACGTCAAGACCCAACCAACCGTCGGGGATACCAGACTCATCAGTGGCAGTCTCGACCTTGGCGTCCTTGCCAAACTTGTCGCCAATAACGTAGTCGACGGGAAGAACAATCTCGACGTTGTTCTCCTTGGCCTTCTTGACCAGGTCAGCAACGATCTTAGAACCCTCCTCGTCAAAGAGAGAGTTACCAATCTTGACGTTCTCAAGAGTCTTCTTAAAGGTGAAAGCCATACCACCACCAATAATCAGAATGTTGACCTTGGAGAGCAGGTTGTCAATAAGCTGAATCTTGTCAGAAACCTTGGCACCACCGAGGATGGCAAGGAAGGGTCTTTCGGGGTGCTCAAGGGCCTTAGCAAAGTAAGTCAGCTCCTTAGAGACAAGGAAACCAGCAGCACGCTGGGGAAGGTCGACACCAACAACAGAAGAGTGAGCACGGTGGGCAGTTCCGAAAGCGTCATTGACGTAGACGTCAGCGAGGGAAGTAAGAGACTTGCGGAAAGCAGCAACGCTGGCCTCATCGGCCTTAATCTTCTTGCCATCAACCTTCTTGGAGCCCTCCTCCTCAATGTGGAATCTAAGGTTCTCAAGAAGGATGATCTCACCATCCTTAGCACCGCTCACGTACTTCTCAGTCTCCGGGCCAACGGCATCGGGAAGGAAGGTGACCTTGGTGTTGAGCAGAGTCTCAAGCTCGGCCGCAACAGGCTTGAGGGAGTACTTGTCGTTGACCTCACCATTGGGTCTACCGAGGTGAGAGGCGAGAATAATGGCCTTGGCGCCTGGTAAAAAAAAAAAAAAAAAAAGAAAAAAGGTTAGCAAACAATGAATAATTGATCAATTGAGTGTGCAAAAGACAGTATACATACCTTGCTCCTTAGCGTACTTGATGGAGGGAAGGGCAGCAACGATTCTCTGGTTGTTGGTGATGGTCTTGCCGTCGAGAGGGACGTTGAAGTCAACGCGGATGAAAACGCGCTTATCCTTGAGGTCGAGGTCTTTAATAGAGAGCTTGTTGACGAGAGACATGATGGATTGTCGGAGGATGGATCTTAAAATGGTGAAGGGATGAGGGAGAGAAAAGAAAGAAAAAAAAGAAAGGGGAGAAGCACGGTATTTATAGGTTTTTTTTGTGTGCAACCAAACATGAATTGACTTTGGTACCGCGAGGTGTTGTGCCATAAAAGCGAAGTATTTGATCAGGTTTTCCACAAGTTTCTAGTTTTCACGACTTTTTAGTTATTGGCAGAGTTACTCTTGCATAGTACCAGTATTATAACCATACTTATCGGAGGAGGGGTCGTCGGATGAGGTAATCTTAACTCTAGTTCGGGATGAATACCGCCAAGCCACCTTAGGTTCGCAATTTTAACGTATATTCTGGTCTACCCCACGTACATCATGTCCTTGACTCTACACTGCTAGAAACATGTTTTAGTGGTAGTAGAAGCAGTCTCTGCTGGGTCATAACCCCTTTGCGTGGTGCTACGTGGCTCTGTGTAACCCTCCTTGTAAGCCCGTGTTAGCTGCTCTGACAGTTCCGTCATAGCTCCCAACTCTCCAGCCTTCCTGCCACTCTGTCGCATCTGAAACTACTGGGAACACGCAGGTGTCTGCAGGCTGTTCTATTTGTGTCCACGCGCACCTATATTTCCTTTCTTCTCCTGCTCCTCCTCCTCCTCCCCATCACCACCAACGCCGCCAGCATCGCCACAATCCTCCTGTTGTCTTCAGTACCACTGCTTCCGGCGCCTGCCACCGCCTTTCTCATCTGACAATGAAATTTTTTCCGTGGTTTAAAGCGGCTCCTACTCCGTCGTTCGAAAAGGAATTGAGTGAGATCTCCAAGAAGGTCCTGGAACGCGAGCAGCGCCAGATCAACCATACCATTCAGTACAAGCGCGTTAGCAGCAAGTTTACGCTCTACTCTATTACTACTTACCTTGTGTTTATCGCCTATGCTGTCGTAGCGCGTTGCACCGGTCTCTACACTGTTACCGCCGTCGTGGGCCTCCCAGTACTGATTTATCTTGCTCGCAAAATCATTTCACTCTGGTTTAATAAGCTTATCTCCAACAATTCAGAATACATTGAGAGCCTGAAGACACAACAAAGACAAAAGATTGAGGACTTGAAAGAGCGTACCAATTTCTACAAAACCAAAGCTCTTCTCGACCGGTTTGACAGTGAGAACCAACAGCACGAGCTTGAATTGGAGCAGCAGATCCAGCGCGAGCGCGAACTACAGGAATTACATGAGGCTCAGCAAGCCCAAAAACTACAGCAACAGCTACAAACCCAATTCCAGCAACATCAGACTTTTATCCAACCCCAGAACCAGCCTCAGTTCCAGCCAACCTGGTTTGACCGCCTGTTAGACAAGATCATCGTCAGCGGCGACGATAACAATAACCGCTACGCGCTGATTTGTGCCAACTGTAAAAGCCATAACGGGCTTGCTGGGCTGGGTGAGCTGCCCGAAAAAGTCATCTACATCTGCCCGCATTGCGGCTACAAAAACGGTTCTTTCGTCTCCGAAACTGAATCAAGTACCGCGACCTCGATTGGTCTGGACCGAGCGACCACGGCTGTTGAGCGACAAAAGCCAGGGGAGGAGCCCGCTGCCGAAAAGCAGGCTGCCGCCACCGCCGAGCTCCAGCCAGCGAAAGAGGAGGAAGATAAGAAGCGCAAGTAGTGCCTATGATTTGAACCAGCCAGTCGGCCTTGCAACGTGAATTAGGGATAATAAAATAGTGTGTATTTTTCTTTGCTTATTTACGGGGGTCGTTTCTCTGGTATGCCAAGTAACCTTGGACTCTATGCGTAGGCAGCATGTCGAGGTATTTCTCTGTAAAAAAAAAAAAAAAATTGTTAGCAAGTGCGTTCTCTAGATTGCAGCTAGCGCTCTCTCTCTCTCTCTCTCTTCTAGTAGCTGTGGATTGTTGAGTTGTTATCTTACCGGCAATGTCTTTGCAGTTCTCATACTGGTTAGGTCCCTGTGTCTGAAAGCACTTCTCCAGAGCGCGTCGGACCGTCTTGAGCGCCTCAACACGAATCCATTGCTCTCTGATTAACGAGTCCTGCGCCGAACGTAAGGCCTTAGCGTCGCTGTAATCAATGTCGTCAAAGGAAACTGACTCGGGGCGAATGTGTTCTTGGCCTAACAGGAAAAAAAAAACCCACCACTTGTTAGTATTAATGAAACTCGTGAATCACCCTTCAATAAAAGAATGTGCATAAAAAATCATACTTCTCATTGTGATATGTGTATAAATATATGTGTATGCGTCAGTGAAAAAAAAAAATGCTTGAAGGTCGGAAAGGTAAGAGAAAGAAGAGGTCTAGAGGGAGGAAGTGAAAATGGAAGGAAAAAAAAAAATTTAAAAAATTGATCGGCTCTGAGTGGTCAGTCTATGTTACTAATACTGGTAAATGTGATTATATAAATAATTATTAATGATTGACTCTCAAGTCTCAATTGTCTTCCTAACCAGCGAAAAAAGAAAAATAAAATAAAATAAAATACAAAAAAATCAACTGGCCGTTTAGGCATCGTTAGTTTCGAGGAAGAAGTAGTTGCCGCTGTTCTTCTGTTCCTGGTCCATTTGTGAGCCCAGCTTGTTGATTCTGGGTCTGAAAGAAACGGGGTCCCTTCTAAATGTAATATTCAGGTTCTTCAAGAAACGGTTGCAACCAGTGAGCAGAGACTCAGGCTTCTTGGCAAATGCTTTGACAGAGGGCTGGCCTTCAAAGACAATAACTCTGTCAGCCAGGTAAGTGGCCATAATGAAATCGTGCTCGACAATGAATGCAGTTTTCTTCGCATGCAAAATGAATCTTCTAATGACCTTGGCACAGATAATACGCTGCTCGGAATCGAGGTACGCAGAGGGCTCATCGATAAGGTAGATGTCGGCGGGGATACCAAGCGAGAGAACAATAGCAACACGCTGTAACTCACCACCAGACAGATGCTGGACCTCCTGGTCAATAATATCATCAATTCTGAGAGGCTTGCACACATCAGTCTGGAATTGAGGATGCAGGAATGAGGATCTGATCTTCTTGAAGAACAACTGTCTGACAGTACCAGTAAACTTGGGAGCAATCTTCTGAGGCTTCATACTGATGTTAAGATTGGGAACCTTGACGCCAGAATCGGGGGCAATGGCGCCGGCAAGCAGACGGCAGAAAGTCGTCTTACCGGTACCGTTCTCACCCATCATAACGATAATCTCGGAATCAGTGAATTCACCGGTCTCAACGTTAAGCTCGAAATCACCCTGAGTCTTTTTCATCTTAGGGTAGCTAAAGCTTCTGCCCTGGTCAATAGGAATGGCGTCAGAAGCATCAACCATACGGAACTGAAGAGACTCAGTTCTGAATCTCAGGTTCTCTGTGGGAATGTTACCATCAAGGAAAATGTTGATACCTTCACGGACAGACGAAGGAAGGGTGACAACACCGTACACAGAGGGCACACCGTACAAAATACACACGAAATCGGAAAGATAGTCCAAAACCGACAGATCGTGCTCGACAACAATAACATATGAAGTAGGGTGGAGTAATTGTCTAATCATGGCAGCAGCATTGAGACGCTGCTTGACATCGAGATAAGAAGAGGGCTCGTCAAACATGTAAACGTCGGCAGTTTGAACACAGGTAAGACCAATAGCAAAACGCTGCAACTCACCACCAGAGAGCTGAGCGACTTCTCTCTTCATAATACCACGAAGCTCCAGGGTGTCAAGAATGTCATCAAATGCATCTTTTCTGTCGAGCTTAGAGTTTAACAGCTCGTCGACGTGGTTCTTAGGGCCACGGATGGCACGAGGAATGTTATCAACGTACTGGGGCTTGATGATGGCCTTGAGATTGTCTTCTAAGAGCTTTGTAAAGTAGTTCTGTAGCTCACTACCTCTGAAGTAAACCAGAATCTCGTTCCAGCTAGGAGGGTTGTCGAATCTGCCAAGGTTGGGCTTTTCTCTGTTGGCAAGAATCTTCAGGGCAGTAGACTTGCCAATACCGTTAGTACCAACAAGACCCAAAACCTGGCCAGGTCTAGGAGTAGGCAGTCTATGCAGTTTGAAGGAGTTCGCTGAATATCTGTGGGTAACTTCTTTTTCCAGGTTGGTGGGGAGATTGATAATGGTGATTGCTCCGAAGGGACACTTCTTGACACAAATACCACAACCAATGCACAGGGTCTCCGAAATAAAAGCAATCTTGGAGGTGGGTTCAACCTCGATACAGAGCTTACCAGTTCTGACTACCGGACACGCCTTCTTACATTCCTGTCTGCATTTCTGTAGGAAACTTGTCAGTAGGCATGATTTGAGGGTTGATAAAACAATGAGCACATACCTTGGGCTTACACTTATCCTCGGAGACGATAGCAATTCTGTAAAAAAGTTAGCAAACAAAGAAGTAATTTAAAGTAAGCAAATCCACGTACCTAGTGAGAGACATCTTGATGCTGCTGGCGGATAGACGATTCGTGGTGAAGGGAAGAAAAGGATTTCCAAGACAAGGCCGTTGCACCCCAAATATAAATCAAAAAAAAAATATTTTTCAGAGCCAAAAAAAAAAGTTTAGGTGTACCCCGTTTAGACTCGGTATGAATTGGGACTTGGATTTACGCGTTAGGTGCAAAGTAGGGTATATATGAGACTGATGCATAATAAGATATGACTTTGATATGATTGGCCAAAATAGAGAAATTGCTGACTAACTGAGAATCACGTGCGTAATACAAGACCATTATATGAAAGCTGTTCTTGTAACGCATGAACATAAGTTCATTCACTTCAAAAATCTAAGGGAATGTAACAGATAACAAAGCTGCTTGACATTTTGTAAAGTCGCATAATCAATAAATAAATTTTTATTAAAAACTCCAAATCGTAAAATTATATGATGTTCAATAAAGAATAAAGAATTAAACTAGTTTTTCTCGATGTCCTTCTCGGGCTTGCTAACAACATTCTGCGCAGCTTCATACTCGACATTCAGCGACATATCTCGAATGAAAACGTTTAATAGAAATCCGGCAGAGGCAAAGGCTAGCATGCACCACCAAACCATCTGGATGGATTCGCTTAGGCTGTTGACGAGAAGAATCTTATTTTCTGAATCAGGCATACTGCTCACTACTTTAATGAGGCCGACTGGGTCACCACCAGAGTAGTCTTGAAGTGATGCTTTCAGCTCTGGGTATTGGCTAAGTTGCTTGGCAAAAGTATTAGAGAACACAGATCCACCAATAGCAACACCAAAACTCTGACCCAAAACCCTAAGAAATGAAAGCATAGATGCTGCGTAAGGAGTATTTTCGTTGGTGTTAGGCACAAGCACGATGATGTTAGAGATTGTAAAAATTAGTCCAGTTCCTAGTCCGCCCATAATAAGGTAGCCAATATTCTGACCAGCGGTGCTATCAGGCTTCAAACAAACAAGAATTCCAGTACCAGCGGTAACAATAGCCCAACTAATCCAAGAAAGAAGAGCGTACTTGCCAGTCCAGTTGATGATGTAACCGGAAAGGACAGAAGAAGGTGAGCAAGTGACGGACATTGGCAAAATGGCCACGCCAGAAATTAGTGCACTATAACCCTTGACACCTTCAAAGTAATATGGAAGAAAATACAATATGCAGCAAAACACAATGGCATGGAGAGTGATCTGAATATAGCCAAAAACAGCGACAGGGTGGTGAAAAATTGCCAATCGAATCATGGGATATTTGGCATAGTATGCTTCATAGAAGCCAAAAAAAATTATTCCCAGAAATCCTAGAATTAAAGGAAGAATGACATTGTAGGACTTCCAAGGGTACATGACTCCACCAAAAGAAATACCAAGCAAAAGAGAGGTACCTGCAGAAGTAAAAATTATCATGCCAATGTAATCAATTTCTTTCAGTTTTTGTTTGAAGGATTTTTTTTGTAGTTTGAGACGAAGAAAAATTGGTGTCAAAACAGCACCTAGGCCAGCAATGGGTAGATTGATGTACAGAATCCATCTCCAAGTGACCTTAGATGTGAATCCGCCGCCCATAAGCGGACCGCAAGCTCCACCAATGGCCCACATGCAACCAAAAAGAGAGTAGTAAACACCTCTCACCCGTAGAGGAATAAGGTCGGCAATAATAATTTCGACAAGTGACAGGATACCGCCAGCGCCAACGCCCTGCAGGGCTCGACCGATGATAACAGCCGTCATATTAGGCGCAGAGCCTCCCACAGCAGAACCTATAAAAAAGAAAATGATTGACGTCATGGTTAAAGCCAGCCGTCCAAAAATTTCAGAAAGGGACGAAATTAACGGTTGGAAAACGGCTGAAGTGAGCAAAAAAGCAGCTCCCACCCACACCGCTTGTGTACTAGTACCGTTGAGGTCTTCCGTCATATATGGCAACGACACCGAAATCGATGTTGTTTCAAAGGAGCACATAAGTGTTAAAAGCATGAGGATGGCTATAATAGCCTTAGTCTGGAATGGAATTTCGATGGCATCCAGTTCGTCGGCATTTTCATTTTTTTTTTTTTCCATAAACTCAGGCACAGACCCGGAGTTATTCATGACATTCTCGCCAATAATAGATTCCGGCGAAAATTGAACGGCCTCAAAAAATTTTTCGTAGGAAGTAACCGTTGTTAAATCCTTTTTAGAACTGTCCATTGCGTTTCGGTTATAAGAGATGTGTTGAGAGAGAAAAAAAAAGTAGGTGGTATACGGAGGGCTCGAAGAAAAAAAAAATTTTTATATTAAAAAAAATATATATGTAACGGCTAGAAATGGTTATCTATTTTCAGATGGAATTTCTGGAGTTTGAAAAATTGTTTATTAAAAGATTGCCAAAGGGGAATCCATGATAAAAGAATGGCACTGCGAAACAATCAGAATCTCCTCTAACCCGTGTCATAAATTTGAACAAGAACACAACATTAGGACATCAAAAACTGCAACAGGCCTGCATTTTAATCAAATTTACAGGCTTATATTCTTTATTTAAACCCCCCAAAAAATGGTAACTTTCACCAGGGGCTCGAGGTCTGGTATATGGTCGAGCGCCTCGTGAAAAAATTTCCGAAAGAAGTGAAAAATTGGGACATTGGTCGGAGTTAGACGCTTAAATCGGAGTTAAAATCGGAGGTAAAAATCTCAAAAATCTAATTTTCGCAGGTCCACGGCTGACTTTACTACTCTTGAGGCTGGGCCCGAAGAACAGGAAGACGAGGAACACGAGGAATCTGCTTCTTCAACATGTTTCTGGTTAATATCTATCTCCTCAGCCGAGTTCGAAGGTGCCGGCACCTCCTTCTCGGTCGGCTCCTCGACAGGAATGCCCCATTCGTCAATCTCAAAGCTTTTTCTGCCAACACGGAACGCAAACTCGCCTCTCCGCACCTCCATGTGTCCTCGATGACTAAAAACTGGCAGTTTATATATGTGAACTAAGCCTTGATACGGCTTGTTTTTTGTAGATCCATCATCATCATTTGGGGCCTCCGTCGATAGGTTCTCCATCTTTTCGGGGAACGGATCGATTTGAAGCACGCCGTCCACCAGAATCTCTGCCCACCTTACCGCTGAAAGCTCTCGGGGAAACAGCTCAAGGGAAATGCTCATTAAAATAGCGACATGATCACTGTGCTTTTTGGCAAGATAAACAAGTCGATGAACAAAGCTGATAAACTCTTTAGGAACCGAACAGTCGGGCGGATATACAGCTGGGTGTAGTAGTGACGGAACTACAATTCTAATTACGCTGTCAGGGCATTTTTTCAAGGTTTGTTCAATGCTTAATGTCAGGCATTTCACAATAGCTTGAAAAAAAGATCCGTTTCCTTTGCTGCTGAAAATCTGCTGTAAGTCAATGATCTCAAGCTCGTTTGGATTTGGCTGAGGGCGGATTCGAGACTTGTAATCAAACATCGTGGTGTAGTGGTGCTTGCCATTTGCCGATTGATCTTTGGTGGAACTTGCCTGATTGGCGTATCTCCAGGCAATTTTCAAATTTTTGTTTCTCTCACTTGTCTCATTCGCAAGATTGCCAACCGTTACTTTCTTTTCGTCTTCTTTAATCTTTAATTTTTTTTGATCCCTGCTGCTTCCTATGTAGTTGCCTGGCAGCTCTGCACCCCAAAAATCTTCAACTCCGACAGCAATTACCTTACTGTCAAAGGGGCTGTTAGATTGCTCAGATAGCCCTGTTCTGCTGTGATGAATGCCCAGGGCTGCAAAAGAGCGAAGCAGAATGCTGGCGAAATCGGTATTGCCGCTTTCCTCAACGAGAAGGACTGAACCAAGCGGCAGACCACCATGCTGAAGAACATCATCTAAGCCATTGCTGCCTGTCGATATTGTGGGCACGGCACTGTGAATTGATGGTTTGATGGCGATGTGCTGCAGCCGATCTTTAACTGGTGGCTTGCTTAATGGTTTCTGTAAAGGCCCAGGGCGCTGCGTGGAAATTGGCAGAGGAGCACCTCTGCCAGCCAAAGCTGGTCCACGCAAAGTGCTCGGCTCACCAATTCCAGGTGTCCGCGAAGAGCTGCTGGTAATAGTCACTGTTTTTCTCTTGAAAGACATTTGAGTGTGTTGATGTAGATAGTGGTCGGTGAATGTGACTTGAATTTGGTGGCTTTGGATTGGAAAAAATTTTTTGGGTTCTTTGATCGTTTTTTTTTCAACCTTCTTGTCCTTTCAGAATCCCCAAAGTTTTTACTCCAAAGACGGGAAAACGACAACGACACTAAATGGATATGAAAGTTCCTCTTTCGAAAGGGCATCCGGGGCGAGCTTTGAAGTTTGATCTTATTGCAAGATGTTCAAGATCAAAGGCCCGAGCTGCCAACATGACCTTACCCCACGGCACCGTAAGTCTAGCGTTACTTCCCATTTTTGTAAATAGGTCGCTTTCTAACCCACAATTATCAGGTGGAAACTCCGATGTTCATGCCTGTGGCCACCCAAGCCTCGCTTAAGGGTATCACACCCGAGCAGCTTGAACAGTTGGATTGCAAAATCTGCCTCAACAACACTTATCATCTTGGACTCAAGCCTGGCCAAGAAGCCCTGGACACTGTAGGCGGCGCCCACAAGTTTCAGTCATGGAACCGCAATATTCTCACCGATAGTGGTGGCTTTCAAATGGTTTCGCTGTTAAAGTTGGCGACTATCACTGAGGAAGGCGTCAACTTTCTGAGTCCCCACGACGGTTCGCCGATGCTGCTGACACCAGAACACTCGATATCCCTGCAGAACAGTATTGGATCTGATATCGTGATGCAACTGGACGACGTCGTTGCGACTCTGACTAAGGGCCCAAGAGTTGAAGAGGCAATGTGGAGAAGTATCAGATGGCTGGACCGCTGTATTGCGGCGCACAAGAACCCCGACACGCAAAATATTTTTGCAATCATCCAGGGTGGTTTGGACCCGGAGCTTAGAAAGAAGTGCTGTGAGGAAATGATGAAGAGAGACACTCCCGGTATTGCCATTGGTGGTCTTTCTGGTGGCGAGGACAAGGAATCATACTGCAAGGTCTAAGTGCTATCGATCTTAAACGAAATGAGCATTACTAATTTAAAAACAGTGTTGACCAATGTACGGAAATCCTGCCGGTCAATAAGCCCCGTTACTGCATGGGTGTCGGCTACGCTGAAGATTTGATTGTGTCTGTTGCCCTCGGTGCTGATTTGTTTGACTGCGTTTACCCGACCAGAACTGCTGTAAGTATAACCACAATTTTTTTTTTATCGGCCCTACTAATACAAATTTGATTAACAGCGTTTTGGAAATGCCATCACCAAATACGGTGTTCTGAATCTCCAGAAGAGACAGTACGCCTATGACTTTGGTCCGGTTGAAGAGGGCTGCAAGTGCCCCATCTGCAAGCCCAAGTCCGCGGGAGGCCTTGGCATCACTCGCGCGTATGTGCACCATCTTGTCACGAAGGAGACCGTTGGCGCCCATTTTTTGACTTTACACAATGTTCATTACCAACTAGAGCTGATGAGACAAGCACGCCAGGAAATTATTGCTGACAAGTTTCCTGAATATGTTCACCAGTTTTTCTCGGACTTGCACGGCGGCGATAAGACCAAGTACCCACAATGGGCGGTCGATGCGCTACGAAAGGTCAACATCGATTTATTAGAATAGATTCTGTAGTTTAGAAGGAGAGAAAACTTTTATGTATTTGCCAGTTTTACTAGTACAAATAGAAATATAACTGAGAAATTTAGGAAAAAAAAATAAACAGAAAACTGATCGTAAGAACATCATCACACATATATACACAGCCCACTATACCTGAAAATGGTTGAGCTTGTTTAGTCCACAGCAAGAGAGGTATCAAGATTACATCTGTCAACCAATGCGTGTTGATCAACCACATCCTTGTGGAGACGCTTGAAATACTTTAGATTGGTGCTAACTTCCTTGGCGGTCTTAGCGTACTCCTCCTTCTTACGTGCTTGCTGCTCGATCTTGGTCTGAAAACCTGCCGTGATGTCTTGAGCTGGGAACTTTAATACCTTGCGGCACTCCTTGGAGATTCTCAAGGCATTTTGGTCAATGTAGTCAACCTCCTGAATCTCCTTGTTCAGCTTGCGGGATATGTTTCTGGGAACAGCATTAGGAATATCGCTGATAACATATGCGACACCGGCCAAACTGGCAAGAATAACAAAAGGCAAAGCAAGCTTCTTGGCAATGTTAATGTCCAAAATCTGAGAAAATGCAAACACGTTTCTTAAAAAGTCTGTACTTCTGATGAGCTGACCAGTAGTCACAACCGATGCGACAGTTAAGGCGTTGGTGACTGCGGATGTCTCCTCTTTATCTGACGACGAAATAAAGGGGATGGAAGGCAAACTTAGATCAAAAAAGTCGCTGATACCAAGCTCGGTATAAACGGTACGGGCGAAGGTGTCACGTCTGCGGGTAAACATAGCTTCGTCATTGAAAATCTTTTTAAACGCAGGCTGTTCACCCAAATGCAAAATGCCCAAAGATTTAAGGGTGTTGATGCCCTGCGTAGTTTCTTTGCGTGCAAACGATTCACAAACGACCACCTCATTCAACAAGCTATCGATAATAGCCTCACGCGTGGAAATAGCGTAGTCAAATGCACTGAAAATGGATCTGTAAGGAACAATGGGACTGTCACCAATAGAGGAAACAAACTTGCCCAAATGATCTTTAGTGAAATCATACGCCTTTTGAGTAACCTCTTCAATAATTTGGTCGCTTTGCTCAGAGACCTTCAAGCTCTGTTTCACAGAGTTTTCAAACTCAGGAGCCAGGTCGTCAAGATCTTTGAGAATCTTTTCCTTTTCCGTTTCAGCAACAGAGATATTGACTTGCGAAAGCATCTCAAGATCTTTAAGAATATTCTTCAAATAAGTTTTGGCAGGTGCCAGCTTTGAGAGAGATCTCTTTTCAAGCACAAAGTCTCGAAGTGAAGCCTCAAGCTGGTCAAAATCAGGATGGGGGTGATCATCATCGCCAGGATTATCGTCAGGACCATCGCCATCATCGTCAGGTAGTTCCTTGATAATCTCGCTAGAGCTTACAAAGTGAATAAAATCACTAGCATCTTTGTGGGTTTCAGGTGAAAGATCCGCCACCTGATCTAGAATCATCTTTCTGCATCTATTCTTGTCGCGGATGTTGTCAAATCTGTTTACAACAATAAACACGAGAGACTTTTCGTGGGCAGCGTTCCAAATGAACTCTTTGGCAGATAGTGTAAAATGGTTTTCGGCGCTAACAACAAAAACTACCAGATCAATTTCCTCTTGGCGCGAGAAGACCTGAGTTGTTTGGTAAGAGTCCATATTCAAACCAGGGGCATCAATAAGAGAAATGTCAACAACACCGTTTCTCAACAGACTCTGGTCGACGGGTCTGCCATCGTTCACATAAACCTTGAGAATAGAGTACTTGCCAGCTTCAATAACAAGTTCCTCTAGACTTTTCAGAGGAAAGACTGTATATGTGGTCTCATCAGAACGGTTGTATGTCATGTCAATTCCGACGGCGTGAACCTCCTCTACTCCATTGTTTTCTCTAGCATCAATCACTTCACAAAAAACACTTGTGCAGGGCTGCTGATCTTCGGGCAGCAGCTTTCTTCTTAATAGAGCGTTGCAGAAAGTCGACTTGCCAGCATTTAAATCTCCGGTAATCAGAACTTTTGAGGAAGTGTCGTCGATTCTGTCACGGAGAGCCAGTAAATGTCGCATAGTCTGAATAATCTTTTCATCGAGCAGGGAGGCAACGGAAGTCTTGGCTAAAGTATTGACAAGCTCTTCAGATGAGAGAGAGCCAATCTTCAGGTCGAGCTTAAACACATTAAAGTCTTGGATTATACGGGAAGAAACCAGTCTCGGTTCGGTAGCGATAGGCGCAGGTTCATCGTCCTTCTCGTCGTTGTGTGATCTAAGACCAATATCGCTAGCAGCCCGCTTAACGACTCGAGCGGAATTATCATCTTCGGATCTGACAGAGTCGAATGCCGATGAAAGCCGCTTCTTCTTGCGGTCCTCCTTGACTGTTTGGGCGGGATAGTAGACAGGCCAGTTTCGGTTCATCGACTGAAGATCCTTGAGCATAGACAGAACAGCCGAAATTGATCGGCCTAGAGCAACTCTGTTATCGTTGTATTGAAGCTGGTTGACCTGGGAAACAATGTGTCTGCGCGTAACGGTCGAGGGTGATCTGCGATGCGTGCCTTTGCCTTTTACTGCGCTGCTGAGCTTTGAGTCGCCCGGGACGTAGGTGGCGTGGCGGGAAGACTCGCCACTGTCGCTACCAGAGAAAATAGAACCACCGTATCCAGAATCGGCCTCAGAAGGAGGGGCTCTTTTCGGCATTCTACTGTGGTCCTTAGACGAACCGGGGTTGCCGTCGTCCTCGCGGTAGTCATGCATGTCAGGAAGGTCCATTAGGTGCTGATAGCTTTGTCACAATTAGTATATAATTGCACTGAGTATAACTATTTCGTGCAAATTTTCGAAGCACTGTTCGCTAGAAAAGTGTGGATCAAAACTAGGATGTTATAGGTTGTTGGTTTATCGGGGGTAGAGGAAGAAGGTCAGAAGGTCAGGGCTGGCTGGGTCTGACAGGACGTAGTAGCCGGTCATTTGGCGATTAGTAAAAAAAATAAAAGTGAAGTATATTTGATCCTTGCGAATATTAGGGCACTAACATTTTTACAAAATTTTCTCAAAAAAAAAATCAACCAACCAAAACCGACCAGAAACCACCGATCCATCATCAACATCTCGTTTCACACGTCCGCTCGGTCCATCTTCTTTGTAACCGCCATCATGTCGTTTCTTTCTAGCCTGCGATCTGTCTCAGTTTTGAGACCTGCCTCTTCTGCTTTTTCGCGGTCTTGCGTGCGCGCTCTTCCCGTGGCCAGATCGTTTGCTACATCCCAGCCAATGCTCACCAGCGCGAAGACCGAGCTGCCCGACTTCATTCCCGCTTCCAAGAACACCTTCAACTTCACCAAGGTTGCTCCCGCCGATCTTGAGCCGCTAAAACTTGCGCATTCTCTCTATGCTACTGTTCATATCTTTGACAGAAAGTTTCTTGTTACCGAGGGCGACGAGATTGTTCTGCCCGTCCGGCTGCGGAATGCCAACGTTGGCGACGCGCTTAACTTCGACAAGGTCTCTGTTATTGGTTCTAGAGACCACACACTCACCGGCATGCCTCTGATCGATCCGTCTCACTTTAAGATTAAAGGAGTTGTTGTTGAGAAGTCCAGAGAAAAGAAACGGGTCAATGAACGCACACAGAGACGTATCCGCCACGTCCGACACGTGCCCGTCGAGAACTGCATTACTGTGATCCGAATAAACGAGCTGTCGTTGAACTAGACGAGTTGTAATTAATTTCTATTTTGTACATATTATATTGTTAACTGTTACTACTGACTGATAAACACTATCTGTCTTGCTTTCACATGAGACAAGGATTGAGATCATGAGCTCTAGGGTCTAGTGTCTATATGCGCTACAAATAATTTGTTCTTAACTCCTTTTTTTATTATTATCATTATCATTATTATTTTTTTTTATTTTTTTATCATACCCTTTCCAACCCTGAACTGCTTTATTGATTCTTACAAGTCCTTAGTACATATATTCTTATCAACTCCGGGTCTGCACTCTCTCCGACCCTTCTCACACATGTTTCAACCTTCCTTAGCATGTCTAACCGTAGAAACCCCTCGAAGGACCACCTGAATAACGAGTTTCCGAGGTATTTTTTTGATGACCTGCCTGTGCTCAATGGCTCCAACAATGTTTCGCTTGGCTCCAAAGGCGTGGCGTCCAGCCCGTACCCGACTATGGCGCGGCCGTCGAAGCCCGTCTCCACCATGTCGTCGCAGCTTGACAGAGACATTTCTTTGGAGGTTGGTGACGAGCTGAACGACACCAGATCAGCCACTTTGCCAGCACCGTCCCCTTTGTTCACTGGCGGTGCAACCTTCTCCAATTCTTCTCCCTCCTCCCCATCATTCCGAAAACAACCACCGCCACCGCAACCATTACCACAATCGCAACAGCAACAGCAGCAGCTGCCGGATTTGCTCTCAAATAGCCCCAATAGTTTTCATAGCAGCTCTCACGCCACTCATCCGTCACTTGGCTCTATTGCGTATAGCATCTCCTCTAACGCACTGGATCCGGCTAGCTCGTCGCCCAACAACCAAGACCACTGGCGCACCACGCGATTTGCGTCCAGCTCTTCGCCCAAAAACCAGTCAAATCTCACCCTCAACATAAACTCCGGTCGAAACATGTCGCTATCAACACCCAAGTTTTCGCACTCCATGTTCTCGCCGGATTTGCGCAATCAAAATGTGCCCGGCTCACTCGACCCGGCCTCCAACAAATCGCCGCACATTGACTACGCGATGCTCAAGTCATCGTCTTCGTCAACCAACATGAAGGCCGGCACAAACAGCAGCCAGAAGGATACACAAAATACTGGAACCCCGAAGCTTGCTGCTATTAATACGTCAATAACGGCACAAAGCCCATACCCAACCACTCTGTCGCCATCAACACACGTCTCATCGCGCAGTCGAAATACATCGGGCCAGCATGTAGTCTATCCTAATCCTTTTTTATCAGTTTACTGGAGGGCGAACGACCCATCAGAATGGACCATGGAAAGAGTTACGTATTGGCTGGAATACAACAAGTTTGGTCCGGACTGGATTGACACGTTCCGATCTCGAAACATCCACGGCGAAGAATTCCTGTCGCTTGTGAGCTATCAAAAACTCAAGAGTTTGGGAAATCTTTCGACATCAAATGATATTTATGACACGCGCCATGCCAGATTCATTCATATCCTCCGCAAAGTGTTAGACAAATCTAACTCAAACACCTCTAATACAATGTTTGGACCTGACGATGACAATGTTGACCATTTCCGTCCTCATCTTTACAACGAAAATGATGCTTACACTAACGACGAAAATGCAATCACGTCGACAACGTCAAATGTTTTACGACCAATGCGTTCGGAATATACACTAGGCAACCAATACTCCTCCGACACCTTCTCTCGGTCTCCTGTTATTAACTCATCCAAAATGCCGTTTAGAAATAGATCCTTTGAAGACTTGCACGACATAGACCCTGCTAGGGTCCGAGTTCGACCTTACAACAAAATTAAAGAGGCAAGGGATCTGTTACGACCGAATTCGACACATGAGACAGGCAATAACAAGCATCAGGTAAATCTTTTTTATGAAACATATATATTTTTCTATATCATTTGCTAACCTGTTAGATTTCACCCACTTCACCCTCTTCGTTCACGCAATTTTTTTCGAAAAAACATACGAAATCGAGTTCTTCAGAGTCATCCTTAACTGGGGTCGATGCTCTTCAAAAGACCACTTCACATTTTGAAGAACGCGTCAAGACTGAAGAATCAAAAAAGTCGGGAGGTTTCCTTGGCAAGCTCCGCCGAAAGGATAAAGATAAAGATAAGGACAGAAGCCACAGCGGGGATCGCTTGCACCCATCGAAAAGTGCTTCAAACCTTTTGGTAAGTTCATTTACTGACACATATCATTTTCATGTGTTTTAACAATTTATTAGGAATCGCCGGTATCTCCTGCAATGCCTTTTTTGCCCGACCCAGGCCTCCCCACGCACAAATCTCATGGCTACATCATTGACCCCAAGTTTCGTCCGGTAAAGCTAGATCAATCCAAGTTTATTTTGGTTACGTCAAATAATGAGACCTTTACAACTGTCAATATTTCTGAAGCGAGCACTCTGGAAGAAGCTAAAGTTCTTATTGGCAATAAACTCAACATTCAAGACTGGGCACTTTGCACTTTCCATCTTACAGAATTCGGTTGCAAAGAAGGGCAATCGCTCGATGACAGCACATTTCAACAGTTGCTTCTCAGTACGCAAAAACTTTCAGGAATAAGTGACATTTTGAAGATTTTTGTGAAGTACATTCCTGAGCCGGAATATGATGCTTCGACCTCACCAGAAAGCCTTTCTTTGGAATATGTTTTTGCTACAAACACTAGACAGTACCCAGCCACTCCAGGATACATGATTAACCAAGACTCGGTTGATCCCAAAGGCCAAGCTCCTCCGCTCAAGCCCAATGATTATTTTTCATCCAAGTCAGCGGACCCGAAAAGTCAAATCTCGTATGCTAAACCGGGTGAAATGTTTTCCTCAAAGTCAAAGCGACATAATGCTTCTTCTGCTCATCAATCACCAATGATTCAACAGCAACAGTTGAACAAATGGCAGGATTACAAGATGGCGCCTCATCCTAGCACCAACGGCAGCCGAGACAATAAAACCAGTATTGCATTTGATGACCAGACTTCAATGTATCATCTCAGCAAACCTAATATGGGTGGCGCTTACGAGTATGGCATGAGACGGTCTTCCGAAGACTCGTTCAAGGTTATTAGAAATGACCGGAAAGAAATTAATTTTGATGACAGACGCTCGTCGCCATATGACAGGCGACCATCTTACAACCCCAGACAGCCATCTATTTCAATACAAACCGGCACTCTTACCACAAACGCAGCTGCGACACTTCAAAAACGAAATAACTCCGCTGCAACTCAACAATCTACACATACTCAAGACACGCGATCCTCGGAAATTGTTCCTGATACTCCAAACCCCAATTTGGCTCAAACCCCCCAACTATCGCGTGTTTCATCGCAATCATCTCGGAAGAGTGGTAAGCTCGAGCGAACCCCGTCGCAACTAGTCGCATTGCGTTCTGCACCCCCACCTCCTTCCGGTGGTGGCTTACAGCGGGCTAACAGTAGGAAAGGAGCCGAGTATGGTACGCCTCAAACATCCAGCCCAGGCAGATTTGATCCTGGTTCTTCAGCGGGAAACAACATTACATTGCCACGAAAAAAACTGCCTGGAGTTACAGACAGCACTGCTTCTATCAGCCGTCAGTTTTCATTCAAACAAGAGGTTAACTCCAAGCGTATTTCCACAGGTCCGCCAAGAATTGATTTAGGTGATTTTCATTCTCCTGGACTCAGTGCCGAGTTGGGACTTGGCCTTGATGATTTTCAGACCGGCTCGTTTTCTGATCTTCTTACATCTGCAGCGAGTTCCACGTTCAAGTCTAATTCACTTGCTTCGACTAGCAGCACCACCTTACAAGCCCCGGAGAAGGGGCAAGATGAGAAGTTCCATGAAAATGAAATCTCTTTTGAGAACGCTCCCGCATTTGAAGATAGTGACAATGACAGCTCCTCTAGCGACGAAGGTCTCTGGGCGAAGAAACCCCCTGCACCTGTTCCTGAGACCATTGATCTGACTGGAAGTGTAGACAAACCGAAGAAGAAGCCGGATTTGCATGTTGAAATACTGACTCCTCATATTCATGGCACTGATGATGGGCACTTTGGCAACATACCGGTATCACCGTTGGTGGCTAAAAAGTCTGGATCGTACTTAGATGATGTCAAGCTTGGTGGCTGGGCGGTCAGACCTCCTGCCGAGGTGGTATACGAAAACCTGGAGCGGTTTTTCCCTGACGCTGATCTTGATCGACCAATTTTAATAGATCCTCAGGGAACTTCGCCACCAACATCTCCTTGTAATGAGATTATTGCCAACAAGTTTTCATACAGGCCACCATTATCACCTGTCCCTGAACCCCCCAAGGATCAGGCCAAGTTCCAAAATATCCAGACCCCGTATATTGGCAGCTTTCAAGATGATAAAAATCTGACTGTACCGCCGTCGCCAATCAATTCCACTTCCACGGCAAATCTAAAACAGGAAAGTTTGCCTAGAAACAGAATTCAAGATGTCGTTTACGCTTCAAGCAACATTCCAAACAACGTTGAAGAGACACCCCAACCTCCACCCCCGCCGGCTCAGCCTGCCAATCCTACTGGCAACAAGATTGGCTTGAAGATGCGCACCAAGTCGCTGAGAATTGTTGTGCAAGAGGCCACTGAGCGCCGCAAACGATTTCAGACTCTTGCGAACGCCAACAGTAAAGGCGGTAGTGGTGCTCTTTTAAGAAGAAAAAGCACAAAAATGTGGGGCCAGAAGGTCGTGGAAGTGAAACCTAGTGAGATGAAACGTGGGCAGCTAAGCCGACTTCAAGACAACCGCGGTAAGGTTAAGCAGTTTGTGTGGGTGAAGGGTGAGCTTATTGGAAAGGGTAGTTTTGGCAAGGTATACCTTGCGCTTAACGCGACTGCCGGAGAAATGATTGCAGTCAAGCAGGTGGAAGTGCCCCAGACGCTGAGCGATAAGTCTAGCTCAAAGCAGAAAGAGGTTATTGACACGCTCCATGCCGAGGTTGAAACGATGAAGGACCTTGACCACTTTAACATTGTGCAGTACCTTGGATTCGAAGCGTTGCCAGATTTTTACAACTTGTTCCTTGAATACGTGCCCGGTGGTTCCGTTGGCAGCGCTTTGCGGCAGCATGGACGATTTGAGGAGTCGGTGATAAAGTCGTTTACACGGCAGGTGCTAGACGCATTATCCTACCTTCATTCATGTGGTATTTTGCATCGAGATCTGAAATCTGACAACCTACTGATTGATCTCGATGGTGTGTGCAAAATCTCTGACTTTGGCATTTCCAAGAAAAGTCGAGACATTTACGCTAATGATGCAGAGATGTCGATGCAAGGCACGATTTTTTGGATGGCACCAGAAGTGATTCATAACGTTGTTCACAACGCCAAGCAAGGGTACAGCGCAAAGGTGGACATTTGGTCTCTGGGCTGCGTGGTGTTGGAGATGTTTGCTGGGCGCCGGCCGTGGTCGACTGACGAAGCGATTGGCGCCATGTACAAGCTGGGTAATGCACGCCTGGCGCCTCCTATCCCCGAGGATACCATGCCGTTTGTGTCAAAGGATGGTAAAGCCATTATTGACCAATGTTTTCAAATTGACCCTGACAGGCGTCCCACCGCTTCTGAGCTGTTTGCCCATCCGTTCTGCGAGATTCCAAAAAACTACCGATTCCAAGACACTAAGCTGGCAAAGATGATTAAAGTCAACGACAAGCGCGTTGGTAAGTAGGAAAAAGCATAGCATTAGCATACAAACATTTTTGGGCTTTTATATATATGTACAAAAAAAGAAGAAAAAAAGGTATTATGAAAAGGATAATTCAAAACGGAGCAGAACTCTAGAAAATAATCGGCCTTTTATTTTTATTTTTTTTTTCGGTGGCAGAATTACTTGCGCTTCTCATAGGGAAGGGAGTGGGGAGGTTTGTAAAGGTACTCCTTCTCCCGCAGCTTCTTTTCTTCGTCGGAAATACGCTTGCCAGGGTAAATGACTCTCTCATCATCCTTGGAAAGCTCCTCAACGTACTGCTCGCTCTTGCCAGCAGAGAGCTGATCTCTCTCTTTAAACACTTGTCTGACTTCGTTTACACAGTTCATGCAAAGGGTGTGCATTCTCTTGACGTGACCGCAGGAGGGGCATCTGTGTAAACTCTTGAGCTCTTTCAGCTGCTTATCACCAGCAAGCTGTCTTTGTCTTTTCTTTTGATGTGAGACCTTCTTCTTGGGGACGGCAAGCACCAGGCCATTATCCTCAGCCGTAGGGGTAGGAAGAACGGCAATGCCGGCGGGGGGGATAAAGGAGTCGTTGGGCGTTGCCAGATCACGCTGCTGCGGTGATTGTGATGGCTGGTGTTCTTGCTGTGGTTGCTGCTGCGGTAGGAAGCCAAAGGGGATTCTGAGCTTGATGGGTGGGATGTTCTGTAGGCTGCCAATAAGCCGGGGGACAAAGCCAGGAAGGGCTGATGCAGACTGTCTGAGAGAAAGAGACGCCATGACTGTGATGTGAGGGACGTGTTTGTGGTGATGATTTGCGTGAAAGGAGGAAAGAAGGTGAAAAAGTTTTTCGGGGAGAGCCAATCAAAGGTAGTGGGAAATGACAATTATGTAAATAATTTGAAATTAATTAGGTAACGTATTTTACTAATAATGACATAAATAATTATTGTACATTAGATAATATAATAACTAATATTTAGCTAATATATTTGTAATTACTTTTTTGCACACACTGGAATAGGCAACTTTAATGTGGTGCTGCTGCTCTGGCGTTTCCTATGGGCTTTTTTCTTCCCCCCTTAAATTTTCCATTTTGTCTCAGACCCTCCTTCCCCTTTCCATCTTGACCTCCTTCCCTTTTTTCTTCTCATTACTTGTCTTTTAATAAATCTATACCCCAACCATTACCTCCACTACACTCAATCATAATGGCATCTCTCGTTCAGCCCGCCGGCCATGTCGGCTTTGATTCCATTACCCGCCAGATTGAACGCCGCCTGCTCCGTAGAGGCTTCCAGTTCAACGTCATGGTTGTTGGCCAGTCTGGCCTTGGCAAAACCACCCTTATCAACACTCTTTTTGCTTCTCACCTCGTTGACACCAGCGGCCGTAAAGATCCTCAATCAGAATTTGCGCGTACGCCCGAGATCAAGGTTGTTTCCCATGTCATTGAGGAGAATGGCGTCCGTCTTAAGATGAACATTATTGATACGCCCGGTTACGGCGACCAAGTCAACAACGAAAAGTGCTGGGACCCAATTGTCAAGTACATTAAAGACCAGCACTCACAGTACCTCCGCAAGGAGCTCACGGCTCAGCGTGACCGTTACCTCCCTGACACGCGTGTCCACTGTGTTCTTTTCTTCATCCAACCCACCGGCCACGGTCTCCGCCCCATTGATATCACTGTGCTGAAGAAGCTCACCGAAACTGCCAATGTCGTACCCGTCATTGCCAAGTCCGATTCCATGACCATTCCCGAGCGCGAGGCCTTCAAGAAGGTGCTGCAGAAGGAATTTGCCTACCACAATCTGCACTTGTACCCCAACGATGCGTATGAGGACTACGACGAGGAGGACCGACAACTGAACAAGGAGATTAAGAGCATCATTCCCTTTGCTGTTGTTGGCTCTGAGAAGACCGTTGTTGTCAACGGCAAGGAGGTCCGTGGCCGCAAGAACCGTTGGGGTCTCATCAACGTGGAAGACGAGACTCACTGTGAGTTTTCTCATTTGAGAAACTTTCTCATCTCTACGCGACTCCAGGACCTGATTGAGACGACATCGCACATTCACTACGAGTCTTTCCGGTCCAAGCAGCTGTTAGCCCTTAAGGAAAATTCCAGCAGCGCCGCCCAGCAGGCCAACGCGCAGGCCGCGGCTGCTGCCGCTGGCAACAGAACGGCCTCGAAGTAAAGGGTGTTCGATTGCAGCTTGTGTAAATTTTTTTTTTTTTTCTCCATTCATTCTTGTTTGCCAGTGTATTAATTCTACATTTATTTAATAATTGATTTTCGTTGAACGTTTATCTCACCCGTGGCTGCGCGGCAGTACCGAGTGCAATTGACCTGCAGGAGCGGCAGCAGCATTGGCAGCATTGGTAATTGGAAAGGCAGGTCCAACTGGTGATGCTGGTTCGCGGTCGTATTTTCCTTTTTTTTTATTTTTATTTGTTTATTTTTTGCTTGTTTAAAAACCTGCTCCTCATTTTTTTTTTCTTTTCTTCTTTCTCTTTAGACCCTCTTTTCCTTCTTTTTTTTCGTTCTCCTTGTCTCACTTTTGCTCCAGCATCATTGCTAACTATCATGCCCGAGGCATACTTTACTCTCCTCTATAACGACGTCTACCTGCCCGGGGCTCTTGTGTTGGCCCAGGCCCTGCGCAGTTACGGCACTACGCGCGACCTGGCGGTTCTGGTGGGGTCGCAGGTTAGCGACTACGCCATTGCTCGCCTCAATCAGGTCTTTGACCACGTCGTTCCCACTGAGACAATCTCCAACTCGGCCGCCGATGCGCCGCAGTTTAAGCTTTTGGGCCGGCCCGAGTTGGAGCGGTCCTACACCAAGGTCCATGTCTGGCGCCAAACTCAATTCAGCCGAATTGTGTTCCTGGACGCTGACACGCTTCCATTGCGGAGTCTTGATGGGCTCTTTAGCGAGGACGAGTATCCTCTGGACAGCAGCACGCCAATTGCCGCAAGTCCAGACATTGGTTGGCCGGACATCTTCAACTCTGGTGTATTTGTCACTTTGCCCAGCGCTGCAATCTACGACACACTAGTGGGCCGTGCCAAAGCGGGGCTCTCATTTGACGGAGGCGACCAGGGCCTGCTGAACCAGTACTTTGAGGGTCGCTGGAAGCGGCTTCCGTTTACCTACAACGTCACTCCATCGGCGTCCTACCAGTACACGCCGGCGTACCAGCACTTTAAAGATTCCGTCAATGTTGTGCATTTTATCGGCGCTGACAAGCCGTGGTCGCGCGCGTTCACAGGCCCATGGCCGTCGTCGTCTGAGTTTGAGCTCAAGTGGTGGGCCATTTACAACCATTATTACACGTGCGATCTAACGCTAAAGTCTGCGACTGTGGCTGAACCGCCGCAGCCCGTGTATGAGAATTTGGATTCAATCCCTGCCACTATCGAGGAACCCACACCAGCCCCTGTGTATTACCCGCCTGCCACAATCGAGGAAGATATTCACCGCTGGGACGCTACGCGGTACCAGCCCCCTCGCGACTCTAAGCCTGAGGCAGCTAATCTTGTCATTGAGCATTATCACAACGCATGGGACACCCACCAGCCGTCACAACCCCAATACCCCAGCGAGCATCATGCGGCTTCAGAACCCAAACAGGAAACCCCAGAAGAATACCACCCGCCAGTCCCAGCATTCCATGTCAACCCCGAGCCTGTCAAGCCGGTGTTTCCGTGGGAGTTTGCCTCCAACCCAGTTCAGACCGAACGAGTGTTCCCCGAGGAGGAATACTATCAAGAGGAGCAGCCGCCTGAGCCTAAGTTTGAGATGCCTAAAAAGCAAGAGCAGCAGCAAGAGCAGCAGCAAGAGCCCTTTGACTTTACCCAGACGCAGAAAGCGCTGGAAAGCCTTGTCCATCCGGAACCCATCTCAACGTCAAACGCAACGCGCGAGTTCCGTGACTACTCACTGCCACCTGATAACCACAGCTTTGGTGGTATTGGCACCAAGAACGTGTGGGACGTAGACCCCAGCATCCAGTCGTACATTAGCCGTGTTGGGTACCAGTTCGGCCGCAAGGCCAGGGGCAACTATGAGGAAGAAGAAGAGGAAGAGGAAGAAGAGGAAGAAGAGGAAGAGTATGATGAGGAAAAGCCCAGCGAGCATACGCCATCTCAGGCGATTGACAACGAGCAGTCAGACAAGGATGAGGGCGATATTGAGGAAAGCATTGCCGACGCTGAGAGTGAGATTAAAGCAAACGTCATTGTACACGCCAAGATCTACAGCGAGAATGATGCGGGTGTGATCATGAAGAAACGGGTAGCCGACAAAAGCAAGCAAAAGAAGCTTGCGGCCATTAACTTTGAGTTTGATAGTGTTTATTCCCCCTCGCCCGTCACGTCGGCGCTGCCGTCGCCAAGCGCCAATGGCCGGCTCTTGCTGCCGGTTACGCCACGGACGGGGCTTTCGGATGCAGAGTCAATTGAGACGTCGCCAGTGGGCAAGGAAAACGAAGCAAAGTCTATTTTTGGCGCGCCCGCCGACGAAGATTCTGATGACGAGCCGTGGGACCCGCAGGCCAAGCTTGCGGAGCTTGCGCAGCTGACGTCGTTAATTGTAGCCAAGCAGGCCGAGTTTGACGCCAAATACGAAAAGAAATTTGGCAAACGCCGCGGGATCTCCAGCAACATCAGCACTCCTTGAATTGGCGGGGTTCTTTTTATTTTAGTTTTTTTCTGTGTACAAAGTGATATACGCTGCTAATAATCTTTTTTGTTGTTGTTTTTCCTTTTTTGACTGCTGTTTTTTTTTTTTCATAATTGTAATACAAGATTTATCATGATAGTGTTGACACTTTGAAACCCAAAAAAAAAAAAAAAAAAGGTACGCGATAAATGCTCAGTGTTAATACCCAAATAAAAAAATAGCCGAGCCATAGTGCCACCAACAAGGGGCTTATGGGTAGTCAAAAACTGGTTTGACTTTTTATCATCGTTGCCTGCCCACCAACCAACCAGCTAGTTTGAAATGGGTTTAAACAAACAGTAATAATAACAAATGAAAACAGCCTTTAAAACGAATCATTGGGTAGTTGGACAAAGGGCCAAAAAAAAAAAGTGAAAAATTGACTAGCGAGAACTCTAGTGGTACCTTTTGCCAATTTAGCGTGAGAAATGCTACTTAAAAAAAAAAAAAGATTTACATCATGATTGTATTCATAACAAATTTAACAAAAACAAGCCTATACATAAACATATAAAAAAAAAATAGTTAAGATAATTTATACATGAGAAAAAGAACGAAGAAAAGGACGAAGAAAAGGACGAAGAAAAGGACGAAGAAAAGGACGAAGAAAAGGACGAAGAAAAGGACGAAGAAAAGGACGAAGAAAAGGACGAAGAAAAGGACGAAGAGAAGGACGAAGAAAAGGACGACGTAAAGTACCAAAAAAGAAATAAAATAAAAAGTTAACAAAGCGTACAAGAACCCCTCCCGCCCACAATTTTCCAGGCACTGTAGGAGCAGATGCAGGAGCGCGTACACGCCCAAGGACTCCCTAAGACCCTATGCAAGTGACTGGATAAACCGCGAGATGGTTTCCGAGGGGGTCAAGTTGCGGTTCGTTTCAGTCGCTGTTGCTGATGGTGCTGACGCTGATGGAGTGGCGACGGGGCCACGGCCCAACCCCGCTTCTACATCGGCAGCGGCCTCGGAGCCTGTGTGCAGGTGCGCTGACCACGCCCATGAGAGCGTGTCCACAAGCCGCAGATCGGCAAGCGTGTACGTGCCAGTATAGAAATCGTAAATGTCAGGCACCACCTCGTCCGCCGTATCAGCGGCATCAACACCACTGTTTTCGTCGTCGCCGCCGCTGCAAGACAAGTCGGAGTTGTTGCTAAGAGTTGGACGCGTCAACGCGGGGAAAAACATAAAACAAAAAAGGCCCAGCTGGACCAAGCAAATGGCCACATCAAGCATAATAAATGGTGTCACGCGGGCAAATGCGCGGTCCCCGATAAACTCGGTGGTAAGACCACCATGTAGCACGCTGGGGCCAGGGGTGCCGCCGCGGGAAAGAAGCGCGTGGGCCACAACACAATAGGCATTCACCGCCAACAAAATAATCAAGATCGGCCGTGAATTAAACACCGCTGGTAACCGGATACGCGCAATCCGTGGCGAGAGGAAGATGGTTTGGACAAGCCCGCGTAATACGAGCCGGTAGGTCGAGGTGTCGTGGAGGTACGCAAGCACTAGGTAATGGCAGGCAAGCAAGTCAAGTGAGCGCAAAAAATGCTGTTGGAATTGGGCACGCTTGGCGGCCCCGAGGGTCCGGTCGCTCCGCGCCGTGTCACTATTGTTGTTGTTGCTGCTACTGCTGTTGCCACTGCTGCTGCCAGTGTAATTGATGCTACTGCTGTCGCTATTGCTGGGGCCCTCTGGGCTCCTACTTATACTTGCGCTAGCACTACTAGTACTACTATCTTCAGACATTGAATCCTGGTGGTGGGTGAAGAAAGGGGGAATTTTGGGCAGTCCAGTTCCGTCTTTTGGGTCGTGATTGTAGGTGGTTGAACAGTATAAATATTAATACTAATATAATCATCCCAAACCAGATCAAGGTTTGGGGTGGAGAAATGACTTGGGACTTAGGACTTGTGGGCTTTTGTACACTCAACGTAAGCAACTCAATTGGCGTGCGTCAACACGTTACGGCACCGTACCGAGTAGTAGTAGTAGTAGTAGTAGTAGTAGTAGTAGTAGTAGTAGTAGTAGTAGT
>JAKUCA010000084.1:0-29544 GCA_030567025.1 Geotrichum europaeum
CAGCAACAGCAACAGCAACAGCAACAGCAACAGCAACAGCAACAGCAACAGCAACCACAGCAGCCTCAAGAGCAGCAAGCGCAGCAGCAGCAGCAACAACTACAACAGCAACAGCAACAACCACAACCACAACCACAACCACAACCACAACCACAACCACAACCACAACCACAACCACAACCACAACCACAACCACAACCGCAACCGCAACCACAACCACTACCACAACCACAACCACAACCACAACCACTATCACAGCCACAGCCACAGCCACAGCCACAACAGCAGCAGCAGCAGCAGCAACTTCAGCAACCACAGCCAGCCGCCGATCCTCAGCAGATAGAGCTGATTAGACAGGTTATGCAGTTGACGGAAGAGCAGATAGCGGCGTTGCCAGCAGATCACCGCAACACACTCAACGCTTTAAGGGAGCGCGTTCTGAGAGGTGAAATCAGGATCTAAATAGTGTGAAATACTTAATAACATCTTGGTATTTCTTTTTTTACGTCTCTTCTGTAATACCTCAATTTATGATAAATATACAACCATCTACTTTCCTGTTTCTTTCAAGTTTTTCAACATTAATATTTTTTTAACTTTTAGTTATCTGGGAAGTTCTAGCTTTCTCTCGTGATGAGATAATATCATAAAAAAAAATCGTAAACTTCATTAAATAAAATTTGTGAGAATGATTGTATAGAAAAATAAATAAAGAATCATCGCTAGTCCTAAGCTAGAGGAGGCTTTTTTCTAGAGTCTTCTAATGCTCTTCTCTCATTGTCATCGTTCATCTGAAGACAATTGTTAGCCAAAATGAACCTTGAATAATAATAAGAAAAAAAAAGAATTTTTTTGAAGCTCTTACTCGATTCCAGTCAACAGGGGAAGTTGGTGTACTTTGTGACTTCTTGGATTTGTCTCTATCAAAGAACTTGGATACCGCAGTCTTTGGTGGCGGACCTTCACTTCCCTGACGCCTAGTAGCATTCGCCGAGGCAACAAGTTTCCGTTTCCCCTTAACGGGTGAAACATTTGTGCTGTTTGTGTCGCTCAGCACCCCGCTCATTGCCGGTGTCGTTGCTGGTGACGGTGATACAGAAACTGAATTATACCCACTTGTAGGGACGGAGCTTCCTGTCATGGAGCCCATATGCCGGCTAGTTAGCAATCTGCATGTTAGTTTTTGTCCAAACGTTCAATTTTAACCAGAACAGCCGTCTGCCACGGTTGCTGCATCTGTTGCCCGCATCCTTCACATACCCTTTTGTTCTCGAATTCCTACTATTAAGGCAGCGCTCCATATGAGCTGCAAACCGCGAGCCAGCAATCTTTCGTGAGCAGTTTAGGCACTCAAAGTACCGCACTTCGTTTGACTTCTCGTTTCCATACATGTCGCGGCCGGCTAATTTTATGTAGGCCACCCGACCGGCAAGCTCCGTGCGCTGGGCACTTTTTGCGCGCACCCCCGGTGGTAAAGTTGTGTTGTATGGTTTGGCCACAAAATCCGGCCCATACTGGCTTCGGATCTGTTTCTCTATCTGTATCGCCTGGGAGGTTACTTCATGTGCTATAGGTTTGAGCAATTCCTCAAGAATCAGAAGACTCTATCATATGGAAAAAAAAATTGGCCGGAGTCATTGGTTAGAAAAATATTAAAAAACAAAAAGAGCTTTATGTAGGATATTTACTAACTAGCTTGCCCACATTAATTTCTTGATCGTTTCCGCCGTCTGAAGACATTTCCAATCCTTCTAGACACTCTGTGATCTGTAAAAAGAGAGGTGAAAATCAAGCTGATCGGGAATAACATTTCATTATGATCACGTGATGATAGAACAAAACCACCGAACTTGGGCCTATGCTTTCCATGAAATGTATAATCTCCAGTCAGCTTTGAAATGCTGATGCTAGGGGTTCTTGAGATGTACATATGAATAAAAAAGATGTACAGTCACAAGTAATTTATTGAAAAAAGAAAAAAAAACACTAACGATAGTATCCTTGGCCAGATTGACTTTGTCCAGGAGGAGGGGGAGGGGGAGGCATCTTGCTGTAATCTTTTTGAGCAGGGGCACCGCTGTAGCCATACTGGGGCCCAGGATTTTGCGGAGAGTTATAGCTTTGATAAGGTTGGGTCTGAGGAAGCAGGGGTGGTGTACTATACTGGATCTGGGGAGGAGGGGGCTGTTGCTGATAAGACTGAGGATATTGTGACTGAGCTTGATAGTTACCATAGCTGGGCTGAGACTGATAAGATGAGTAGGCCGGCTGTGCTGGAGAATTCTGTTGATAGGAGGTCTGAGTAGAGACTTGTTGGTAAGAAGATTGGGTAAGAGGTTGATGACTTGATTGACTAGAAGTGGGGGGTTGATAATTAGATTGCACAGGAGCTGGCTGCTGATATGAAGTCTGAGAATACTGTTGACCATAAGAAGGGCTACCATAAGAAGGTTGAGAAGCAGACTGTTGGTAAGAAGGTTGTGTGGGAAATGAAGAATACTGAGGCTGACTGGGAGGGGCAGATGAGTACTGAGAATGTACAGATCTAGAGGAGTAATCACCATAGCTAGGGGCCTGTGGAGGATAAGTAGGTGTCGCTGGTTTGGCAGAAGCAGGAGGAGGTGCTTGAGATCTGTCAAAATAGGAATTCTCATTCCAACTAGAAGTAGACGGAGCTCTAGCCTGAGGAACTGGAGAAGTCAGGGAAGCAGCAGGCGAGTATTCTGATTCATAACCGGTAGAACTCACAGAACCCCGACTAGCATATGACGATTGTAAAGGCTGAGGGGATTGAGAAGAAGTAACTGAAAGTCTAGAAAGCTGATCTCTCAAAATATCCTGACTGTTCTGATTAGAAGACGCGGACATAATGTTACGAAGTTTGAGAGCCTCTTCTCCCCTGTTGGATACAAAATCCTGTGCGTTAGACAAGGTCGACTTAGTAAAAGTCAACAACTTCTGATAAAACTCGTGAGCTTTTTGCAGACCTTGTTCGGCATCCGTCCATGAAGTGTAGGCATTGAGGAGTTTGTTGATAAGAACTTTTCGACGGGATTCAAGCTCTTCTTTTTGCAAGTTCTTATTCCTAACGGACTTGTTTTCAAGCACTTTCTTCCAGGTTACAGTCAATTCCTTCAAAAGAATTTTCTGGCGCCTGATAGAGTCATCAAACTCAGACTGGAAAGGTTGGAACTTGGCAAGTTCCGACTTGAACAAAGTCTCCTGAATGTCGGGGTTTTTATTGTTAAGCACGAGGATACCAGAAATATCATCTTTGTGTACCTTATCTTTAAACTCGACAAAGCGAGCGTCACGCTCTTTGCGAATAACCTGTAAACTATCCAAGTAATGCTGTGTATGTTCCAATAACGCATCGATAGTACCATCATCCTGGGCCTGATCTAAATCGAGCAAACTAGACCCGTTTTTAGCCTGTGAAGGGGTAGCTTGAATACTATCAAATAATGCTCTCAGCTTAGGGTTGTTAGGACCCAACTTCAAGATCTGGATATCAGTTTCTGTTCCCTTTAGGATATTTTTGAGTCGTTCATCTGAAGTAGTGGCATTAGAAAGGTCATGCTTAATTCTGGAAATGTCGGAAAAAAGGCCGGAGTTCATCGTGGTGGACGAAGCTTGAGTCCAACTTTGCTTAAATTCAGTTTTAGCGCTCTCGTAATTTTTTTCTTCTTCCTGCAAGAGCCGCTCAGCATTTTTCATATCATCATAAATGGTTCTTTTGATGGCATCTAGAGCTTCAAAAGTGAAGTTGCTTTTATTTCCAACTGCAGAGATCTGATCAGCCCAGTCATTAACTTGGGAGTCAATTCCTTGAGATTTTTTGAGGGTCAAAATATCAGAGGCATCGTTTTTGAGAGAGTGCAGCGCATTAGGGAGATCCAAAAATTCTAAAGCAGAGGCTAGTTCCTCATTGGCAATCTCAATCTTCTCACCCTCAGCCCGTAACAAGGTAGCCTTTTCTTCAGAGTACAAACTAGTCTGTTGGTGAACACAAAGAGGAATGACCTTTTCAAACAGTTCTTTACCAATAAGTTTTGACAATTCTTGAGAATCTTTGTAAAGGTCACTCATAGGAGTAGGGGTTGCAGCTTCCACTGCAGCAATAGCAGCAATGGAAGCAGCGCTTGGGACAGTGCTGTGATAAATCAAATCATTTTCCTTTTCAAGTGAAACAATCCGCTCCTTCATAGCATCTTGCAAAGTGATGATGACATCGTAAAATGTTGAGTACTGTGGGGGCACGGAAGATTTGTAGATTTCCTGAATATTCGAAATTGCAATCTTCAAATGTGCAATTGCTTCACCATACTTGCCGTTATTTTCAAGAGACTTCGAATCCTGATCGTGGGCAACAGAAAGATAATACTTTGACTTAACTGAGCAATATTGATGCCAATACTTTTCACCCCAACCTTTGTCAGTATGAACACTCTGGAGACTTTCTGCTGCTGCTTTGTATAAATTGCTTGCAGCCTTCGCGAGTTTGGGCACCATGCTTGAAGATGAATTTTCTGTCAGTAGTCTTTCAACAAAACTCTCTTGTGCCTGAGCAACCATGAGTTTGCAGAGTGCCTTAACTGTGTCTTGCGAAAGGTCTGTACTTGGGGCGTGAAGAAAGTTGCTGACAATAAACGTGAAAATACCCGCCGCATCTTTGAACCGATTGAAAGCAAGCTTAAGGTCGTCTGTTTCAGCACCAATATGTGAGTTAATGCACGCGAGATTGAACAACAATGAGGCCTTTTCGAACGCAATGGAGTGCTGAGTATTAGAGTGATGAGTGAAAGCGTCGTGCCAAGTGAAATTGATTCTGCACTCATTTTCGCTTATAGGGATTCTAAGTGCCAAAAGCTCTAACTGTGCGTAGTATTTGTATAATAAATCTCTACCGACATTATCATTGACAGCACCTCTAACATCCTGGCGGAGCTTGTTAAGGGTATTGACCTCGTCGTTGAAAACATCAGTTGAGCCGTAGACAGAGCCAAAGTAGGCACGCAAAGGACCGGACCAGTCGACATCATCCATCCCCTTCAGAGGAAGGGCAATCATAGGAGATAGTTTCATGGTAATGGAGAATTGAGTGAAAGCAGAAAAATCTGGTTGATATTGAGATTGAAGAGTTAAAAACAAAAAAAAAATGTGGCAATAAGAAGCCTTTTAGACGTTGGCAGCTGGTACAAAATTCTGGTTTCTAAGATTTTGTATGCTTTGATTTTCTGCCTTGTTTATTCTCAGTTTTTGCTTTCTCTCCTCTACACTTTCATCATCATCATCATCAACCGTCCCTATAAATAATATCTGGCCTCCATTACAACTGCCATTTCTGTCTTTTGACTTTTGTCTATCTATTGAAATCCTGCACCTGAAAAATATCTGCAATCTGATTTTAATTATTCCTTTTATTCCTTCTCCCGTTTAACCTTTAGCATTAACCTCGCCACACAATGGATGCTATTTTCAAAGAATTCAATAGGCTATCAAAGTCATCCGGGTTTGCAAAGTGCGAAGCTCAAGTTGATAGTTTTTTAGAAATTTTGGAATTGGCAAAGAATGCCATTACTACAGGTAAGTCTTTACTGATTTTACCCCATTATAAATGACTCTAATCTCTGTGTAGATCCCCAAAATGTCGGCAAATATGTGCGAGAGATGAAGGTTAAACTCGACTCGATTGCTTCCAAAATTACTGAGTATGAAAAAGAGATTTATAGTAGCATAGCTAAGTATGGCAAGAGTCTGGATAAGGTGAGTTTATCATACAACCATACCAATTTTTGTTAGGGCAAGTACTAATAATATAGACATTTCGACTTGACCTGTCTTCAGCTTACAACCCCAAGATGTTTCCGATATCTCCGAACGACGATTTAAACAGAGCAATCCTTGTTCACTTTGCCAGAAATGGTCACTTTGACATTGCGAGGGAATTTATGGACGAAACTCATATCACGATACAGACTAGTTTGCTGGATCAATTTTCTATTATGTACAAAATTGTACAAGCGCTCAACAATGAGGACCTGGAACCTGCCATTGAATGGGCATCTACAAAAAGAAAAGAACTTTTAGAACTGGGAAGTAACTTGGAGTTTGTGCTTCATAAGGTGCAATTCACGAGATTAGTCCTTGGAAATGATGACATTTCCATACCGTTCAACTATGCCCGCAAAAACCTGTCAGTATTTGGAGATAGATATTCAAATGAAATCTCCCGGCTCATGTGCTCAACCCTTTACCGAAGAAACATTGAACGATCTCCTTATCAGGACATCTTTAGTCTTCCTTCTTATGAGAAACTGGCTTGGATGTTTTCGTCAGAGTTTTGCTTTTTATTGGGGTTGAGCCCAGAATCGCCCATCTACCTTGCCGTCACGGCCGGATCTCTGTCCTTACCTGTACTAGCAAAACTTGACGTTTTAATGAAAAGCAAAAAGGCTGAATGGACGACCACTAACGAACTTCCCACCGAGATCCCACTACCCAAGAGTCTTATCTTTCACTCTATTTTTGTTTGCCCTGTGTCCAGAGAACAGACTACTGAAGAGAATCCACCTAAAGTTCTGCCCTGTGGCCACATTCTGGCCAACAATAGTTTGAAGTCAATGCAAAAAGATCACATCAACCATAGCATCAAGTGTCCGTATTGTCCAACGGAGACGACAGTTGCTCAAGCAAAACGAGTGTATTTTTAGATGGCATTAATACTCGATTAATTCAATTTTTTTCAATTAATCATTTTCTCACTTTACTATCATTTACCTTAATAGTTAGTGCACGGATCAATCAATGTTTATGATTTATGAATCTTTTAATGAACATAAGCTTCATACAATAGTTAAAATAAACTGAGAGAATTGGTGATGAGGAGCTGGCCCAAACTGTATATGTATAAAGCTGCACGTGCTAATCCTTTTGAAACTGCCTATCAGCCGTGATTGTACCAGAACTGACACCATTTTCACCAGTCAACCAGGATGGCATTTTTTCAATGTCAACAACACGCTTTAGTGCGAGTTCCTTAATACCTCCAAAAATATCAGAGCCCTGCAGTTCGAGCTTTATACTAGGCACGAAAGGCTCAGATTCTTCAGACCTTTTATGAGGAACTTTTAGCATAAAACTGTTGTAAGATATTTGAATCTTGCTGTCAGAATGATCAGATGCTTCTATATCACCGTGAAAACGAAGTTTGGTCAACTTTTTGAGCATATGATCTGGAAGAGGACGTTTGCAGATTCTTAACTCTTCTTCAAAATCAAATTCCTGCTTCCTTTTTTTTGCTTTCTCTATCGTTTCAGGTCCTAAGGGGTTATTGTGAATATCAGCTTTGCCTTTAGAATAGATTTTCCATGGACCTTGAACGTTGGCTTCTCGGCTAGCACCCTTTAAAACTAAAAGCGATGATATTGACTTAGTAGGAAGAGATTTACTATACTGTAACTCCACAGGTATACCAGAACGAGACAGCAGTTTAGTAACTGTTTGAAAAATACCCTTCAAGTATGGGTTGTTTTCATTGAGATGTGAATGAATGATGTAGGGTGATGATTGGGGAAGCGCTAGATAAATGGGAGGAGCAGCATTGTATTTGTCGACAGCAGAAGAAGATAGGAGCACATTCACAGACTTGGCTTCAAAAATCTGGATCCGAATAAATGTGAGTTGCAGCTCTTCATGCTCAGATACTGATACATGCTATATATGGTAAGTTAACAAACTCAGTGAACAAAACATTGAATGGTCTTACGTTGAAGAATAACGGGTAGATTGATTCTTGTAAAGATTTTATGACAGACTTGAAATTCACCGGTACATAGTCTAAACAATTTGAATTAGTAAAAAAAAAAAAAAGAGTCGCAAATTATATCTTTTGGCTAAATACATACCTTTGCCATTTTGTAAAAGTGTTGAATAATTCCATAAATAAGAGTTGCTCGTAGTCAATATCACTATAGAACTATTAGCCGGTATTTCAGAGGTGGCTTCAAGTTTCTGAAAAAAGCCTTACCTGCGATGTCGATGTCAGCTATCTGAAGCATATTTAGTCCGTCAGACCAATGATCTAGCAGCAATCTTTCGATCAATTCTTTTTTCGTAATTGTACTGTTATACAGTTCGGTGTATTCCGCCTTGAGCATCTGAAGACCCATTTCCCGTTTATCCATAAAATTTCCATTATCATCTAAATCTTCTCCGGTAATTTGATAGTCATCCCATAATAAGTGGGGTTCAGTTAAGGAATTGTTTAGCCATGCTAAAGCAAGATCGATAATGGCTTTTTTCGGCAGTCGTTTAAGATATTTCGCATACTTTACTGAGTAAGCTTTAAATATTGTCGCATCTGTAAGAGTTCCTGAAGACTCCTTCTGTTTTGTAGTCATCGCATCTGTTGGTCTGGAAGTTTTGGGGTTGTAATGGTCTTGATTCGATTCATAAGATGGTGATGATCACTGTCAACAATCTGGAGGTTTAAACATGAAGACGCATTTGAAAACACAATTATCATAATATATGTTGCTATGGCAACCATTAACTTTTCTTTTATGCTTTTGAGTACGTTGGGAGAAAAGAAACGATACAAAATTTTTTTGAAAAAAAAAAATCAATTCTTCCTTTTGACACCAGAATAGTGTCTCGACATTTTTTAACCCATCAAAACGCATTAATAATGTCAGAAGATAACGCTGCTAATACCGCTGGTTCAATAGCTAACGCCACTGTCAGTCAATCGAAGACAGAGCTTTTTATCAGAAGTATTCCTTTTGAGGTTACCTCAACAGAACTTTCCGACTTCTTCTCCAACGTCGCTCCTGTGAAGCACGCAGTTGTTGTCACTGATCATGAAGGCAACTCTCGTGGTTTTGGTTTTGTTTCTTTCACAGATGCTGATGATGCTACCAAGGCACTGGAAGAGTGCAGAAAGCAGAAATTAAACGACAGACTGCTGAAAATTGACTTTGCTAAACCGAGAGTGAGAGGTGATGACAAGGAATCTAAACCCGAAAAGAAACCTAGCAGTGCTTCTGTAGTGGAGAAGAGAAGACCTCGTTTGATTGTCAGAAATCTTCCTTGGTCTGTAAGAGATCCTAAGCAGCTGGAGAAGATTTTTGCCAAGTTTGGTAATATCACAGACGTGGTTATTCCTCGTGGAGATAACGGTAAAATGAGAGGTTTCGCGTTTGTCACTATGAGAAAGAAGTCGCACGCCGATATTGCGATTGAAAAGACCAAGAACCTCAAGATTGCTGGTAGAGAAGTTGCTGTCGATTTTGCCGTCGAGAAGAACAAATGGCTGAACAACGTGAAGGGCACAGATAAGTATGACGAATCCGAAAGTGAAAACGAGAGTCCTAAGAATGAACGTGAGGAAGATGGCGACGATGAAGAGGATGATGAAAATGACGAAAACGAAGATGACGATGAAGAACTCAAGGATTTAGAGGAGCAGAATTTTGCTTCGCCCAAGGTTAGACTGAGAGGAGCTTCCACCTCCTTCACGGTTTTTGTTAGAAACGTTCCCTACGATGCCACTGCAGAATCTCTTAAAGATCATTTTGAAGAATTTGGTGAGGTCAGATACGCTTTGCCTGTCATGGATAAACAACTCAATCAACCTAAGGGTACAGCTTTTGTCGCTTTTGCCACTGAGGAAGCCAGAAATGAGTGCGTTAACAACGCCCCTGCCACTGCCACTACTTCTCTACTTATATCCGACGATGTTGACCCCCGCTACGTTTTTGACGGCAGAGTACTGGCTGTTACTAAGGCTGTCGAAAGAGAAACTGCCACTAGATTAGCTACTGCATCCGCTAACGAGCGCAACAAGCTTCTGGGTAAGGCTCCCGATGAGAAGGATAAGAGAAATCTGTTTTTACTGAATGAAGGTCGTATTACTGCCAATTCAAAGCTGGCCGAAAAGATTCCTGCTTCAGAATTGGAAATCCGACAAAAATCTTACGATCTGAGAAAGCAGCAACTTAACAAGAACCCCAGTCTCCATCTCAGTTTGACCCGTCTGGCGATCAGAAACTTGCCTAGAGCTATGTCTGAGCGTGCTCTGAAAGCTTTAGGTCGTAAAGCTGTTGTTGAGTTTGCTAAAGAGGTTGTTGAAAAGAAGCGTCAGCCATTAAGCAAGGAAGAGGTGCTTCGATCAACTAAGGAGAAGAACAGTTTTGGTGCAGTCAAGAGCAAGTATGGTGTTATCAGACAGAGCAAGATTATTATGGAACAGAAGGGCACTGGTTCGCTGGGCAGAAGCAGAGGTTATGGTTTCCTGGAGTTTCGTGACCACAAAGCTGCTCTCATGGGTCTGAGATGGCTCAACGCTCATGAGGTCAGTATACAGGAGATCCTGGAAGGTGTCTCTGAGGAGGAAAAGAAGAACCTTGATTTAGGCGACTCTAAGAAGCGTCGTCTTGTTGTTGAGTTTGCCATTGAAAATGCTCAAGTCGTCAAGCGCAGAAGAGAAAACGTGATGAAGAGCAGAGCTGTGGGTCAGAAGCGTAAGCATGATGACTCTGAAGCAGGTGATGAAGAAGAAGATGATAACGAGGAACAGGAGAAGGTTTCGAACAACAAGAAAGCCAAGAATATGAAGAGCGGTAAGAAGGGCAATATGAATAAGGGCGGTAAGAAGAAGGATGTGGAAGAAAAGTCTGAGCCCAAGAGTCAAGAGGAAGTTACTCGTCTTGTCATCGGTAAGAAGAGAAAGATGAGAAAGCTCAAGAAGGGCAAATAGACTTTGCATTTAAATTATTGGTATCTTTTGTATATTCATGTTTTGTTTCTGTTTATTATTCAATAAAAGTTTTAGAGTCTTATTTTGTGTCTGGAATAGCTATCTAAACAAAAATAATATCAGTCTAATGGTTTCTAGGATTTTTGCCTTTCAACGCCATAGTTCTTTCAACCCAACCGTCTCCGCCACCCTCAGACTCCAAAATACTTTCCACTGATTCGTGAATTCCTGTCTTCTTATTCCTTCCAATCAATGCTGTGCTCCGAGTGCTTGGGATGCGCAGCACCTCCTTTTCCACATCCCACCCGAACCGGTCGGCAATTTCCTGTACATGGTCTACCAATGATGCATATGCTGACTTGGACTCTTGGTTCTTAGGTGTGAATCTGTGTTTAGCACCTGACAGAGCATGAGAGCAGCAGGGTATCACAATAAAAGGCCGATCAAATAACGGCAGCCAAACAGTGAGCTCATCAGAGTGGTTTCCAATTAAGAACGTATTTGAAGGGAAGTGAGCAACATTCACAAACTTGTCCAAATAAAGCGACTTATAAGTATCAATCGCTTCTCCTCCAGGTGGTTTGTATTCCTTTTCAGGAGAGCTATCTAGCAGCACCTTGGGAACAATCACCTGCTCTTTTAAGCAGTCTTGAACCTCTTTTGAGTATGTTTCCCAAGACTTGCGCGCCCTGGCATCAATACCATAGCCCTTGTAACCTTCCTTGATAAGAATATTCACTAGCAGGCCATTGCCACATCCTACATCCACGAAAGTAAACTCTTCCTTTGAAGAATACATCTGGTTCCAAAGCTGTGTCACGAACGCAGCGATTGCAAGATCCTCAAAAACATGCTTTTTGGGATCTGTGCTCTCCACCCAATTACCAACCAGTTCCTTCGAGTACTTGTTTTTGAGATCAATATACTTGTCTTGAAAGACAACTTTAGGAATGATGATATCGTGGTGAACTCTTTTCTTATAGCCGGCCTTCGCTCCACAAGAGTGTTTGTATGCTGTCTCGCCCAGATGATGAGCAATGCGAAAGATTCTATCAGAGAGATCTCTCTGAGGTAAAGGAACGTAGTCTGGACTCTCTAGTTTTTTGCTGATGTCGTCGTCGTATAGGAGATAGTGCACGGATAAGTTCTTATTGTTGTACAATATGCCGACTCCCCGAGCTGGCGGAAGATAGAAAGGGCATTCACTTGAATTCTTCGTGTGAGGTGAATATACGATAAGAATGCTATCTTGTTTTTCTGGGTTCTCTATCTTGTCAATTCTAGTTGTAAAAATGGAACATGTTTGATTCAAGACAGGATCCCGTCTAGGATTCCGTGGAATCAAACGACGCACAATCTCGCGTTCCAGGGAAAGATTTTTAACTGGAACAAATTTCGGTTTTGTATCATCCAGATATAGCGACAAAGGCATAGTATTAGGGTCGATTGGACTAGCATTTGGCTTAATGGTATTAAGGAGGGTGTATGGCTCGATTTCGCCTTGTGACTCGATAAGCGTAGACAGTCCTTGCTGTTTAAGCCACTGATCTATCTTTGGTGTATCATGCAGAGTATCCTCAATGATATCTGTTCTCATTAAACTCGTCGAATTAATGTTCGGCTCTTTTATCAAATGTGCTAGAGCCTTCTCAAAATCCGATGATCCAAACTGAACGTCGAATGCAAAAATTGGAGACCACTCCAGACCTAGTAAAGATTCTGTATCTCTAATATCCAGAGGCTTGTAGGGTTCAACCCGAGGTAAGCTATTTTCTGGCTTACCAGATTTCCCACGCTTCTTCTTCTCTGGCTGAGATGGTTTTGGTTCTGTAGGGCTGTTGTCGGCTGGCATGGCAAAGGTGGGGTAAACGAGAGTACTTAATAGATTATTGAAAAGCTTTGACAGGTAAGATGAAAGGTCCACTAGAAATAAAGCAGATCAAGTGAATTAAATAAGGGACAAAACGTTTAAATTTTTATTAGATATTCACGTAACAGTAAGAAAGTCACGACCGGAAATCAATAGTTTAAAGGACGATAATTTTCACGAAAGGTTTCGTTTTCTCGAAAGCAACATGAAATTTTTTGAGGAAGCTAAAGGAAGTTTTCAGCGTGTAGCACGTGACTTACCAGAATTCAATAGAATGAATGCTTTTTTTCCAGAAAGCCTTGTCTCGATGAGACCTCTCGTAAAAGCTTGGCTAACACACGTTGAAAGGCTAAAGCTAATGATGCTGAATGTTTACAAACCTGCTTTCACCTATTTCATATTAATTATTGTCAGTGGTTAGATAGCAAATATGTTTCATTCTAAAAATACGCACATGCTTTACTTGTTACTCTTTTTGTTCACTCTCACCGGTTTCAATAGGTACTACATTCTAATTTCGATTTGTGACGATCTTATGAGTTATCCCTTAATCAACAGTAGTTTGAGGCCAAGCAGTCGAAAAATAAGAGTTGGTTTAACCATATCTGACCAGTTCTTCCAAGACATTGAATTTCATATCTTTCTTTCAAAAACAATTACGAGGGGTCTATTAAAAGATGCTTTCAAATAATGGACTGCCATAAATTTTATGTAGTGAAACCCATTCATTATTCATAAGGATTCTATAAATATATGTCTATAAACAATATAAATTAAAGGTATTTGTGAGAATAGATAATTATCTTGGAAGGCTGGAAGAGATAGCACCTAAGGATGGATGACCACCAGCTTCTTTTAGAATGCTTGCAAAGGTAGTGAGATTGCGATGCAAAAGGATTTCCCAGATATAATCATTGCTGAGCACATCTGGAGAAGAAGGTACTTCCACCAATTTGGCAAAAAGTTCTTCATCGTCTAGTTCTATGGCGATTCTAAGCGAACTATCGTCAGCAGTTACCTTACTGGTTGCTAGAATCTCTTTTGCTTCTTTTAAAAAGCCATTGTTAAGACAAAGATTCAGAAAGACACTCTTGCCCAGTCCAGTTTGGCCAACACAGTTTGGTTGTTTCAGAAGATGAAGATAAAGGCCTACCATTCGGGGAGTCACCATGTAATTGTTGAATTCTTGCGGTATTGGTACCGATGCAATATCTTCGACGAATAAGTGTTCGTCATTATTAATGGGGAAATCGGGTGATGCGTAGCAAATATTCAAGTTTTCTAAGAACTCCCTGTTCACAAATTTGTAAGACAAGAACCTGGAATTAAGAACTCTGATAGGTGTTTCTCTGATAGTTGTAGATGGTTCTTGCATCTGTGACTGCTCATTGTCCTCGTTGTTCTCATCTTCTTCATGCTCTTTATTTGACACCCGTTCTAATACGGAGGAAGAAACATTGTACACCATGCTCTCTTGTAGATATCTGGATCCATTTAATATCTTATGCAAAAGCTTTGAACAGTTTGGAAATTCTAGATTTCCTGAAATTAAAAATATCTGCTGAACCACTTCCATTGGTAACGAATATAACCCAGGGACAATTGGTTTTTCAGGTGTGTTTGTTTTGATGGTGATGCCACTCTGGTGTTCTTCTAATCTAATCCTCCGGACATTTGCAGGTTTTAAAAAGCCCTTTCCAGACCTCATAACGTTTCTCCCTTTTGCTTTACTAATCCGAACATCGCGAGCAATTTTTTGATTTCGTTTTTCCAGTGGTTTAAAACGCTGTTTGTTGGCAGTCAAAAATCCCATAGTTGATCGACAATCTTGATTAGATTCAAATTAAAAAAAAGAAAAAAAAAAAAAAAAAACTGCAATCTATAACCTCATCTGATATTAAAGGCTAGTTAAAAAAAAAAAAAATATTGTTTATTTTGATTAGAATAACATCGATAGGATATTAAGTCCGTAGGAGATTTTATAGATGTATAAAACTGGAATTGAGGGACACAGTTGTAAATAATGAAGAAATGAAAATTTGAACAACAAAAAAAAATTCTTTATATCATCATTGAAAAAAATATTGTTTCTCCTAACCCTATGTAAACAACGCTTAAAATCAGGAACAATTCTGATCTTTAATTTCATAGTCAATATCTCAAAAATCGGTCAAAAAGGAAAATAAAAAAAAGAAATCATCCAAATAATATTACAAAAAGCACATTTATTCTATTTAAATTATTAACAATAAACAAATCTAACTCATCTCAACATCCTCATTGTCAAAGTTCTCTTCCAGCTCGTCCAAATTGAACTCCTTGTTCCACTTGGCCAGTTTCTTCTCCGTTTTCTTGTCAATCTTGCTGTCAGAAGCCTTAGGAGCAGTCCAGCCAACGATTCTACCATCACGCCAGTCGGTGAGTACAGAAGTGGCAGCACTGGCAAAGTCAGGAAGACCTGCCTTGTTAAGTCTACCTCTCTTACGAGCAACATAAACAAGGAAATCCTTGAGAGTATCTTCAGGACTGGTCTGGATCAGAGAGGCAATACCATATGACTTGAAAAGTTTCTCCTTGAGGATTTCACTCTTGAGGAGTCTCTTCAGCAGCAGTGTCACAGCAGGGTTGGGATCACCAATAAGCTTGTGAGGAAGAGCATTTAGCAGAACCAGGCGAGTGTGTTCTTCAGTGCTTTGCTTGCGCTCATTAGGAAAAACAAAACCAGGGGTATCAAGAACCTTCAACTTAGAGTCAATCTTGATGGGGCGAATGCTCTTGGTAACACCGGCAACAGTGTCGACAGGACACAGAAGAATCTTGGTAAGATTTCTTCTAAAGTGCAATGCATTGATAATGGAAGATTTTCCAACATTGGGGTATCCAACGACGCCGACAACTATCTGGCGCTTGGGCTTAACCTGGTTGGCGTAGGCAGTAAGAGAATTCAGCAACATGATGGTAGATGTGTTGTAGTCTAATCCCTTGTGAGTGAAAGTATGAGCGTTAGGAGCAGGAGTAGAGGCAATAATAGGAATAGTAGGAGCAGTCTGTCTCAACTTGGCAAGCCATTTCAGCAGAACCTTGGTTGGTATTAAGTCGGCCTTGTTCAGCAGAAAAACAAGGCGTTTGTTGGACTCAGCGAGAACGGCCTCCTCAACCTGCTTCGATCTGGTACCTTCAGGATCTCTTGCGTCCAGCACATATAAAACAACATCAGATCTGTCAATAGTCTGTTTATAAATGCTTTGGAAAACCTCGGCAGCCTTATCACTAGAGTCGTAAGCCTTAATCTTGAAAGTGATTTCCTCATCATCCTCATCTTCTTCAATTTCTTCTTCCTCCTCTTCATCGTTCTCTTCGGCAGCAACGCGAGCAGATTCAAGCAGAGCACCGAGTCTGTTGGAAGTAGCAGGTTTCGATTCGTTCTCATCAATCTCAATCTGTTCAGTAAATTTGGCTTTCTTTTCCTGCTCCTTCGCAGCTTGCAAAGCAAGCTTCTCCTGTTTCTTTTCTTCCTTCATTTCAATTTCTTCTCTGCGTCTCTCCTCCATCTCAGCCAGAATCTGGTCCTTGTAAGGGAATGCGGAGGGGATACCAGGGTCCTTCTTGTGTCTAGACTTCCATGTGACGTCCTTCTTTGCTAACTTCTTTTGTTTCCTGTTGTGTGCAGCGGCCTTCTTCTTAATACCCTCCGCCATACGGGTACTTCTTCTTTTGCTGGTGGGCTTCTTGACCTTCATTGTGCTTGTGTGTAGATGAAAATAGAGGTGGATAATAAGAAAGAACCTTTCGAAATTTTTCTTGACAAAATTTTTTTTTCCTTCCAATATCAACCACATGAAGAATAATTAAACTCCCAACTGTGGTAAGGGTTGAATCTATTTTGTTCATGTGACCAGACGTATTGTTTTCATTTCAAATTATGGAAGCATTCAACTTTGATTTTTATTTCAACACCTCTAAGGTCTTCTCCTCTTTTTCATTCCTTTTTCTTTCTTCTTTCTTCTGTAGACTCAAATTTATCAGCAGCAATCCTGGTTTGATTCTATTTGGTTTATAAAGCTCTTGTCATCAGTTCTTGCTACCTCCGGCCCCCAAAGTGGCTCTTTTCTGTTTTCTTTTATTTTTTTTTCAAATCATTGTCTCTCCTAGGATTTTGTCTGATAAAATAGATTTTACGTCTCAGCCAACATTCAAATGTCTTTAACTGCTAGATCCACGCAAGGAAGTTCTCCTGAACCCTTCCACTTGAACCTCAATGTTCAGCTTATTTGCCCCGAGTGCCGTATTTTTCCTCCTGATATCGAAGAGAGATTTAGTGAGGGCGATATGGTTTGTGGCAATTGTGGTCTGGTTCTGGGTGACAGAATTGTGGATACAAGGTCCGAGTGGCGTACATTTTCTAATGATGACCAAGGAAATGATGACCCCTCTCGTGTCGGTGATGCTGGTAATCCTTTACTGGACGACAACCAACTCGACACACTTATCGCCCAAGGTATGCCCGGGTCAAACTTGGGCCGTGATCTAAGCAGAGTTCAGAACAAGTCAGCTCACGACAAGCGTGATAATACGCTTCAGACATCTTTTTCCCGTATCTCTCAAATGTGCGAGGCTTATTCCCTCCCCAAGATGGTGCAGGACTCTGCCAAGCAGGCGTTTAAGTTGTCCCACGACGACAAAAAGCTGAAGGGCAAGTCTATGGAGAGTTTGATGGCTGCTGCGATTTTTTTTGCTTGTCGTCATTCAGGTGTGGCCCGTACATTTAACGAAATGTGGGTTCTCACAAAAGTTCCGAAGAAAGAAATTGGAAGAACTTTCAAGATTATGGAAAAGATTCTCATTGACCTGGGTATCAAGCCAACGAGTCAGGCGTCTGAAGAAGGTCAAATCTCTCAGACTACAGCTGAAGACTTGATGCGCCGTTTCTGTTCTCATCTTGGCCTCTCAGCGCAAATTACCAGAGCTGCGGAGTATGTTGCAAAGAGAGTCAAGGAAGAAGGAACTCTGGCTGGTCGTTCCCCGACTTCTATCGCGGCTGCCTCAATCTACTTTACAGCTGGTTTGTTTGGTGAGGGATTGTCGGCATCTAAGATTGCGGATAAGGCTGGTGTTTCGGATGGTACTATCAAAACCAGTTACAAATTTCTTTGGGAAGCCCGCGAAAAGCTGGTTGACCCTGAGTGGATCAAGTCTGGTAAAGCAAGTTGGAAGAAGGCGCCTTCTGCTTAAACTGGGACAGGTTTTTTTTTTTTTTTTTTTTTTTTTTTTTTTCAAAACTAGTTTTACTCTAGGTTGGGGGTGTGGGGTTGTGTTAATTTTGTTTTTTCAGAAAAAATTCAGTGGGTGTCTGTCCCCCCTCTTTTTTTTTTTATACTCTTTGGGTATTTTTTTTTTTTTTTTTTTTTTTTTTTTTTTTTTTTTTACCAAACTAGTTTGACTCTAGGGTTGGCATGTGTGATGCTGATAATTATGATGTTTCAGAGACAAGTCAGTGAGTCGTCTGCCTCTCATCTATTTATTTACTAACCTTTAGGAATTTTTTTTTTTCTTTTATTTGGCTCGGCTCGCGATTGCTAGCTGTTATTTGGAAATAATTTCAATTTTAATTATTTTCATTAGCTATTTATTCATTTACCTCAAGTTGATTTTTCATTCCAATCAATTTTGTAATCTTAAAAGTTGTAATTAAGTTTGGGCAAAGGCATTGAAAGCGTTGGAGATATCAGCATCGCTGAATTCAACGGCACAAACATAGCCTGACTCACCAGGAGTGCTGTAGTGACGCTCACAAATCATTCTCAGCTTGCTAAAGAGGGTCGAGTATTCAGCCTCCACGAATTTCCAGATCTTGGAGATGAGTCTACGCTGGAATGCCGTATCAGTATGGCCAACATTACCGGCATCGTCGACTACCAAATCACCAAAGTGTTTCTCAATACGCTTGTGAAGAAGTTCAAGACCTTTGCGGAGCTCTCTAATATCATAGCCAAGCAAGAGCTTTTTGAGAGCACTTCTGTTCAGGCCAGGTTTGGTGGCCGGGTTGTCACTAGCGTTTTTCTTGTATACAGTCTCAACATCGTCAACAAAAGATCGGAACTTGCCAACAGGTCTATACATGAGAAACTTAACATACAGATCTATCTCGTTTCTCAGTGTAGACTGAGACAGCTGGTACAAGCCATGAAGAACATTGTTGTTGCGTTCAAGAGGTTCGAGGCCCTCGTTCATAACTGTTGTGTTCTCAATCATAAGAATATGATAGTTCAGGAGCTCCTTGTCCTCATAGTCGTTAGCAAGACCGTCAGGAGCGCCAGGCTGGCCAATGACACTGTTGCGAGCACCTTGGCGTTGCTGAACTAAACTTGAAGTTTCCTTTGCAGTTCGTTGTAAAATATGAATCATAGTCTTACCAAGCTGGTCATAAGATTTATCAACAATGGCTCTAACACCCAGCTCTTTCATATCAATGCCAGCAGGAACTTCGTTCTTAATGTCTTGTTCAATCTTTTTGCAAAAAGCTGGGAAAACCTTGACAAAAAATACTGGGCCATTTCTCTTCTTGATGGAAATCATGGTACTTCCAATCGTGGCAAGCTGCTTGCTCACAAACTGGTTCCACATTGCAACGATTTTATCATATAATCTGTTCAGCAACTGATTGAGGTAGTCTTGATTACTAGCTTCAACGCTCTTTTTCAAGACATCGATAGCAGCAAGAAGACCTGGACAACTGAGGCTTCTTTTCTCTAAAATTTCAGAAAAGAACTTGATCATTTGTTCTTGCAAAGGAGAAAACATTTCTGACATAGCACCAAAAAGCTCTTGTGCCTTGCTTCTATCAGAATCAATATCAAAGATCTGTTCAAAGAGCTGAGCAGATGAACCTAACCGCTGAGTGACAGGGGAGGTCTTGACAAACTCAGGGTACTTGGAAGCGCCGTAGGAAGACAAATGAAAAACCATAATCAAAACTTCTTGCTGAATAATAATCAAAGACTTAATAACTTCAATTGATTTGACTAAGTATCCATTCACAGGTGATGCCTTAGAGAGTTCAGCAATGACAGCAAGTTCAGGTGAAACTGTGGAGTTACCAGAGCCAGCAGAAACGGACCCATGTCTCTCACTTCTATCCTTGAACTCAGTCTTGAGTTTAGCAAGAGTGCCAGAACGTTTTAAAGATGTTTTAACTTGCGTTGAAATCGAGACGTCAGAATTGGTGTTACCAGAAGAAAAGATTTCGTTCGCTCCTTTCATTTGCCCGATAATACGCTTCCATTTTAAGAAATATGAGTTGGATGCCTCATCGTAATAGGGCTTTACCTTTTGCTGGTAGCTACGAAGTAGACTAAAGTAGCTCAAATCATCAATTTCTTTCACGAATAAGATAAACGCAGAGGTGGGTGAAAGGTTAGAATAGAGTTTCTTTTCCAGAGTGACAAGCATTGGTTCATTATTCTGAGAGGCTTGAACAATCTGATTTTCGGCCTCTGAGACGGCCCTAGTCACCTCACGCTCAAGATGAGACTTATATTTGGTCATGAACTCAGCGGCAGCCTGTTCATAGATATGACGCTTTTCCTTCAAGGCCCGCATTGAACCTAGGAACTCACCACTGCCATCATTACCAGATGATTTGACAGCCTTCACTGCGTTGTACAAGTTGATTAGTACAATTTCGATAGTTTCAATATCTTGAATTTTGTCAAAACCGTGAGTCTTTAGAGCAGCAAGAGCCTCCTGAGGAAGAGACACAGTGTGTAGAATGTTGTTGAGCTCTGTCCAAAGAACCTTTTGGTTTCTTGTCTGGACCTGCAAACCTTCGCCTTGTTCTTCAATGTGGGCGATTTCATCACCAAAACTACTCAGCTGAACTGAAAAAAATGCAAAAATAGTGTCGAGCTTCTCACATTCTTTTATAGCATTGGCAAGACTGAAATCTAGTTCATCAAGCTTATCGTCAAGATCAACAATGTTGAAGAGGTTCTGAGACTCCAGCTTAGCAATTTCTTCTGAAATGTTTAACTCTAGAGTTTTTGTATCAGTGACACCTGTCCAGTTGAGTTCCTCTAGGGTTTCCTCAACAATAGAGGCACTTCCTGTTTCCATAAACCCTATACGCTTGCTAGAAAGAGAAATAGTTTCTGAACTTTCACTGCTCTCACCCTTAGAATCCCGGTCAGACTCATTTTCGTTCTCACGAGGAATAGTACTAGAGTTTTCTTCATCATTTTTGTAATCATGAACATCATTGTCCTCATCATCTGAAAGATTGACCCTAGTCCCGTCTTCTCTATGAACCTGAAATTTAATTGCAGAAACATTGGGCTTGGGTTTAGCTTCTTCTGCAGAGTTCTCGTCTTTTCTTGCAAAAACCTTAATGCTTTGAATAGACGAGCGCTTAGCTTGCTCATCATAAATCACTTTGTCTGCCAAATCTCTCAAAGAGATCTCTTGGTCCTCACGTTCTTGTAAATCTTCATTTTCTTCAGAAACAGCCGACGGAATAGCGGGAATTGCTTCAGATGAACCACTTCCCTTAGCATCTACCGAAGACCGCACCGATTGAAATGATACGGGGCGCTGGCTAGGGTCGTTATTGAGGATGATTGTCGGGATTTCAGTGGCTGATGATTGATGGGCAGGAGATTCATTGACTTGTTTCGGAGGTGAGTTATTCCGAAGAGGTGTTACGGGAGTAGGTGTTTGAAGAGAGCGAACGGGCGATTGCACTGGAATAGACACAGTATTCGATTCACTGATAGCAGGTGGAGGCGTTGATGATGGTATGGGCATAGCAGCAGATACAGATGGAATAATAGCGGGAATAGAAGGTGCGGAACTAGTGGGATTAGGAATAGAAATCTGTGGCACTATTGGTTTCTGCTGGAGATTGATATTTGCCGCTGTGGATACTGGAGCGTTTTGGATGCGTTTTTCTTCATGCCGTTGTTGTTGTTGTTGTTGTTGTTGTTGTTGTTGTTGTTGTTGTTGTTGTTGTTGTTCTGGTCTGGCAAGAGGAGCGGTTCTAGAAGGACTCTGAGGAAAGTTAGGTTTGGTGTTTTCTGGAAATGAATTCTGGCGAGGCTGGGAATGCAGAGGTTTGAACTCTTGAGGTGGTCGAGACTGGTGGTTGTTTTGATTCACAGGAATACTGGGGCGTCTAGGAGACTCATATCCGATTGGGGGAGGACTTTGTGAGATATTGTTGCGCGGAATTGGTGTTGTAGGACTACTTTGAACTGGTGATCCTGGAAAAGATTCTGACCCAGGACCAGGAGAATTGGCTATGTTTTCAAAGCCAACAAGCATAGGAGTTTTTCCGCCCGTGTACTTTTTGTAAATTCGAATTGCGCTGTTCATAAAGACACTTTTTTCACGAGCAGAATTTGTGTTCCAGTAATAAGGCTTGCCAAATACCATGATAAAACCTGTAGGAACAGCGGTGTCATTTTCAATCTGGGTCAAATCGTCAAGATTCCATGTTTTGCCAATTTGAAAAGCACCGTTGGGATTCTCCTTGGCTTTATGCACTCGCACACGACCGGACTGGCGAACAGATATGATAATTGTTCTTTTCTTCTTACCACTAGGAGGCGCGTCAGGAGGGGGCCTTGTCGACGAGTAATGGCTATCCTCAATAATTCTGACGTGTGTGATATAACTCTCAAGAACTGGATACCTAGTTAGCATCGTGAATATTTTTGTCATATTAGAAACATGGCGATCTTACCAAGTCCTTTATCATCTTTCTTTGAGAAGCATGATCGAACGATTCGTTCCTTATCCTGATCATACTGAATTGCCAATTGAGTAGCCGATGGGTTTGAAGAGTTTGTTGGTCCAGCCACACTGGGCGCCCTACTTCTCCCTGGAGGGGGACCTCCAGGTCCACGAGCAGGAGACCCTCTCATAGAGTTTCCCTGGTTATGGAACATGTTGTTGTTATTGTCTGTTTGTTGAGGGTACGAAAGCTAATGGATGTATAAAATAAAGCTGATGCAATTAGATAAAAAAATTTCAGTTATCAAATAAATGTACAGCACAGCAACATAAGTCCTTTAATGAAAAATTAATAATACTGCGGTTACTGGTCTTGGAGGGTTTTTAGCTGATGAACAAGTTATAGACGAGTGAAATTCAACGTTGAATGTTTAGAAAAGACGTGTCTTAGATATCAGGGTTTGGGGTTTCTTTTTTTGAAAGCATAGCGACGTTAAGTGGCAAGTGTTAGGTTTTAAATTCCTTGACAAAAGAAGAGAAGCCTCGAAGACTTTGACCATTAAACCCGAAATGTTTGAGTGAGCAATATAAATATACTATATATATAGATGTATGAAATGGCATTTTAAATCTTTGAATAACTGAAAATGTCTCAAATTTCTTATGCAGAAGAGAATATTCATATAGAGGTGATCATCCTTAACAAGAACATTGAGCAGCTTGGTAATGTTTTGAAAATTTGACATGGCTGGGCTCGAGAATATCATACCGAGATTAACTGGCAACTGTTAATATTATGATTTCTTACTGCAGTTTCTTTGTTGAGGACAAAGCAGTTTGTTGGTTATTCACTGCCAATTTTTGATTTCAGCCTCCCAGGTGCCATTTATCTAAGCTTTTCAACAGCACATAGGTTTTTTATAGAGAATTTGGGAAAACTTGTAATGCAAGTTGACAACGCGGTCTTGACAGTGTTTTACATTTATAAAGTCATAAATAGATGTTATTTGATATTTAATAATTGTTCCATGATTTCAGATGATAAAAAAATTAATATCAGTTGAAAGATGGCATGTGGAGAAGAATAAGGGCTTAAAAAAGAATGTTTGGGGCAGTTATTTGGAAGGTTTATGTTTTAAAAACAATTTTTCAATACAAACTTTTCAACACCGAACATTATATCGCAGTGATAAAAAAATCAAACCCTTTTAATCAAATTGAAACAATCCTACTTAGAGATCTTAAATTCGTTAAAATAAATTCACTTTTTAGGCGCAGTTCTGAGTTGAGTCAGACAAAGGTGGGCTTGGACGAGGCGTAGCTGCTGGGACGTCTGGGCGAGATGGCAGTTGCAGAAATTGGTAACTCATTCACCCCTTTATGACAAGAGAAGTTCTTTGCAAGCACTACAATAATAATTGCACAAACAATAAAAGTGATGAACGCTGAACAATAAATAGCTTTTTTTTTTGGACTCTAAAAGTAGGTATCTTTGATTTGGGTGATATGGATCACCTCTCAAAGTGTCAACTAGGCTATTCTATACGTAAACCATCATCAATTCAGATGAATCGTCAAGAACTCTCAAGTAACGCTTCAACCCTGAGCACAAAAAGCAGAAAACCAGAAATAAGCCATTAAAATCAAAAACACACAGTTTGTGCTTAAATTTTCATGTTGCATAATTCAAACGACTTCGTTGACAAAGTCTCCATACTGATAAGGACCGTAGAAATCAGATCGCCATAATATTACAAAATGTTGTTAATCTAAACCAGTTGACATCGAGATGCACTTCGGAACATAGTCAGTACCGGCCAATGCAAAATGTTATGTTCTTGGACAATTTTCTCTGAGTTAAGTCGCACCCGGAGGTCGGACTTGACCTCTATACGACGTCCAGTTTTACTGTTGGAAATAAATTCCTCACACGTAGTTTTGCCTTTTTTTTCATGTTTTTTCCGCTTCATTTGCGCTGTCAAAATTGAAAATTGACAATTGTTTATTGACCACCACGTTGCTCCTCGCCCAAATTAACCACCAAAAAACTTCCTACCTCCTCCTTTCTTTTTCGTTATAACCCACATATTCTCAACACTCAATCACTCCTCACCAATGTCACAAGCAATTGATCTCTCCAAGCACGGAAAGGAGTTGAAGAAGGCGTACGATGCCATTGTCGCCAACGATCCTTCCATTTCTTGGGCTGTTTTCAACTACGAAGTTCAAGCCAACACGTTGAACCCATACTCGCAAGGTGGTAAGTAATCGTGACAAGACCGTCATGTATCGTGACAACATCTAATTTTTATATTTTTCATCTTTTAGCCGATGGTTTACAGGAGTTTGTCGATGAATTCGACGATGGAAAGGTCCAGTACGGTTTTGCTCGAGTCATTGACCCCAACAACAACCTCCCCAAGTTTGTCCTTGTAGGATGGGCTGGAGAAGGCATCCCCGAGAGGGTTAAGGGCTACTTTAATGGCCATTTTGCTACAATTTCCAAGTATTTCCACGGCTATCACGTTCAAATTACTGCTAGAAGTCAAGATGATCTTGACGTTCGCTCAATTCTTTCAAAAGTTGAGAGAGCCTCAGGCGCTAAATACTCCGCTGGCCCCAAAAGCTCAACAGTTCGCACTAGACCTACCTACTCAGTTTCCTCCTCTGGTGCTAATGATGACGATTGGGGTGATGATGCACCTCCTGTTATTGAGTCAGAAGTTACCAAGGTTCAGTCGAGCTACAGACCCACTAAGGTTGATATCGCTGCTATTAAATCTTCGGCACCCAAAAGCTCACAATTTGCTGCCACTCCAGCTGAACCTGTGAAGGGCAGCTACCAGCCCGTCGGTAAAGTTGATATTGCTGCCATTCGCTCTCAGGCTAAAGATGATAGATTTAACCCAAAGCCTAGCCCTCTTCAGAGTGCCTACAAGCCGGTTGGCAAGGTCGACATTGCTGCAATTAAAGCCCAGGCAGCTAAGAAGCCTTCCAGTTACACCTCGGAGTCTAAACCATCTGCTCCTGCGCCCTTGCAAGATGATGATGAGGAGAGTGCGCCAAAGTCTCTCCAAGACCGCATGAAGGCTTTTGGTGGCAATGCCGCTGCTTCTGGCCTGGATGACGAGGATGAAGCTCCCAAGTCGCTCAAGGATCGTCTCAACAAGTACGAAAGCAATGCAGAGCGTATCACTTCTTTGCCCAAGCCTAAGGTTCATAACAAGGTTGCTGGTCGTTTTAGTGCCGCTTCTAGCAGCTCTGGAACGGTTCCTCCTTTGCCTGGTAATTCCTTTGGTGACTCCAAGAAGCCTGTTGGTGGTGCTAGCAGAGACTTTGGTTCTCAAGGCGGTAAAACTCCTGCTCAGATCTGGGCCGAAAAGCACGCTAAGAAGACAGGAACCACACCCAATGTGTCAAGCTTCCCCAAACCTGAATCTGTCGACGCCGCCGAGACTCCTTCAGTTTCTTCGCTAAGATCTTCCTTTGGTTCCACTGCAATTTCTCAGCCTAGTGATGAGGAGCCTTCCAGTTTCAATAAGCAAGAGGAAGAAGAGGAAGAAGAGCCTGCTCCTCATGTTTCTGATCTCAAGTCTAGATTTGCTCAGAAGTTTGCCGCTTCTACTCCTTCCAGAAGCCCTGAACCTGCGCCTGTGGAGGGTACCCCCGAGCACGAGGAAGAGAGCGCTCCTTCGCTTCCAACTAGATCTCTACCACCTCCTTTACCTACTGCCGAACGTTCTCTGCCTCCTCCTTTGCCTTCTGCTGACAGACCAGTTCCTGCCCCTGAGCCAGCACAAACTACTTCTGAATTCCCTCCTCCCCCCACTAGATCGCTCCCTCCTGCGTTCGTTCCTCCCACTCCTGCTCCTCAAAAGGAAGAGGAAGAGGAAGAAGAGCCTGCTGCTGCTGCTGCTCCCGTCCTTCCTTCTCGCAGTGAACCCGAGCCCAGCACTGCCGAAGGTTCAAGTGATGGTGCTCCTGTTGAGGCTCTTGTTCTTTTCGACTACGCCAAGGATGATGATAATGAACTTGGCCTTACTGAAAATGAAAAGATCACTGTTCTGGAGTTTTCTCACGAAGAGTGGTGGTTGGGCAGAGACAGCAAGGGTAATGAGGGCCTTTTCCCTGCCGAGTACGTTGTAGTGCTAAAGAAGCCTTACGCTATTGCTCTCTATGAATACGAGGCTACTGAGGATAATGAACTTACCTTCCCTGAGGGTGCTTACATTACCGATATCACTTTTGATGATGAGGACTGGTGGAGCGGTGTCTACATGAAGAAACGCGACCTTTTCCCCAAAAATTATGTTGAGCTGCAGAAATAAATAGGTAGGTGGTGTATCTAGTTTAAAATATATATACTTACTATGTACAAATGAATTTATAATGTAAAGTAGGATGATAGTTTTTATTATGAGCTTTTTTCATTACTGGTTGATGGGGGGTTTGAAAGAAGCAGTTTCAGTCAGTTGAGAAATTGAACTCTTCAGCATGGTCTGGTACATTGACTTTGATATTACTTCTTTCTTTTTCCGCCAGTTTAACTTCTTCTTGGGCTGATTCCATGTTATCACGCGCTTGCCCGAGTCAACCTCCAGGTCCTTGCGAACTACGGGATTGAGCATCTTGAGTGCCAGCTGAATGTTGTAAAAGGCATCGTTACCAGCATTATGTAAAACCCCGTGTGGGATTCCAAAGAACTTGAGTAGCTCGCCGAGTGACCCTGGCCCCGCCGGCTGCGTCGCCCGCCACAAGCGGTACGTGTCAAGCACCTCGTGCCGCGGCACCCGAAACCCGCGGTCGCGCAACATCTGAATGTCGCCATCAACAGAATGGCCCACAATAACAAGCTGGTTGCGCTCTGAGTAATAGTTGAGAATCTGCTCGACTCCCGTTTGACTGTCGGCTAGCGATAATTTCAGACTCTTACCAAATGAGAATCGATCCTTGTTATCGGGTACTGTCAGGTAGTTTTTCTTTGATTCATTTTCCTTTACAATAATATGCATGCTTTTAATGTCTGGTATCATGCCGTTGGGATCGTTGACGATCGGATTAAAAATGGCAATGCCAATCTCGGTGAGAAACTGATGGTCGCGCTCAAAATACTCAAGATCTATCCCCACCAGAACTTTTTCCCGTTTTCGAATTAGACTAAGAGCACGTTTCAGATCTAGCATGTACTTTGCAATGCTTTCATGGCTTTCGGCGAATTCTGGCCTGGGTGTGGTTTTAGCCTGGTTAGCGGCCTCAGCAGATTTGCCATCAGGTTTAGATATTGGCACATTCTCAAACTTTTCAAAGACTTCTTTTACCAAATGTAGCGGTTTATCATCTTCTTTAGTAGAGATTTCGGGGGTCGGATCATGAAATGGTATTCTATTACGGTTCGCCGCCGGGTTCTGGACGGAAGAAACCGTGTAGAGACGGGTAGATCGAGATGCTCGCCGTTGAGTAGCAAGCCCGCCCACACTCCGTGCAAAACGGGTAGTCGAATTTCTCTTCAGATTCTGTTGCAGTGCCGACGAAAGCGTCATATCTAAGTCTATGTCTGGGCAGGTGAACGAGTGAAGAAAAGCCTTCTAGAATTTTTCAAAAATCTATTTACCCTGTATAGAAATTGTTTTTATGAATGAAAGTTTATTACATGAGAACCAATTCAACATACTCCCAACCGGCATATAGTTAATTGAAATACTTATTCTGTTCTAGGCCGTTTTGCATTTTCATTCAAGGCCTGCTTGTGCTGGTCGGCTGTAGAAGCTCCGACACCCTTAGTCGTGCCCTTTGCTGGCAAAACAAAAAAGTTCTTGTAGTACCATTTCAGTTCCTTTATGCTCTCTTCAATATCAGCTCTGGCTGTATGGTCGTACTTCTTTTCTGGCAGGCCCATCAGCAATCGCGGATTGACTCTCTTTGCAATCTCTTTAAAGGACGATACATCAACTTGTCTATAGTGAAGGTATTCAATAACCTTGGGAAATTCCCGGACCATAAAAATACGGTCCTGATGGATGGAGTTGCCGGCTAGCAAACCAGTTCTTGGTTTTGGCACATGCTTCTTGATGTATTCAAGCAGGCGGGCCTCAACATCTTCAAGAGTGTTAGTTGAGCTGACTACCTTAACCGTAAGACCAGAGTCACCATGGTGCTTCACGCACCACTCGTTCATATTGTCCATCCGCTCCTGCGGGTAGTGGATCACAGCCTCAAACCCCTCGGGCTCAATCAGGTCTAAGTTGCCGTCCGTGATCAGACAGCAAATCTCAATAATATTGTCTTTTTGTGAATCCAGCCCTGTCATCTCACAATCAACCCAGACAAGGGGCGCGTCGCTGCCAGCAGTCATTTTGCGATATCGGTAAACGTAACTAGATCGCGATTGAAACGGGAATTTTTTTTTGTGAAAGGTTGGCACAGAAACGTGAAAAAAGGACTTGCACCGATGAGGCTGATGTGAAAGATTTAGCCGGAATTGAACAGTACAGAATTGGGGGGAAGAAATGATTCTCGCGCTGGTTAGAGCAGTAGTTGTTAGTCGTGATCTTAGCATTTTTGAAGAAGAAAAGAATGAAATCGCCCAGGAACTTTTTGGTATTCTTCAACAAAAGCCGTGAATCACATGACTTTACCACCTTACCAACACCCTCGATCAATGCTTTAAAAACATGGGCAGGATTAGCTACGAGCAATACTTTGACATCACGAAGAGCTCTGAAGAGCATCATACCTTATTGAAGGTACTAAAACTTTCAAATTTAACTCCTGTAGTTAAGTCATATGGTACCAAACTAGAGTATCATTGTTATTTCTTACAGGGACTGTCACTTTGTTTCGAATCAAACAAACTTGAAAGTATTGACTTCTATAAGAATCAAGAACCGTGTTCGTCGTCACCAATCGGAAACAGCAAGCTATACAGCGGTGTTGAACAAGAAAACTTACCAGACTTTATTGACTTCAATATGACAGGAAAACAGTTGATAGAAAAGTTTGGCGAGCCAGTTGAAAAAGGAGGGGGGATATCACAAAAATTAGACATCTGGCTACGGTGGTCTGGCTTCCAGGTCGAAATCAGATCCAGGGACTGGGACGCCGCCAAGGATATCGAGTGGAACTCATTGACAATATTTAGAAAATAGTATAGAGTTCATCTTACAATTCAGGGAGATATATTTGAATAATA
>JAKUCA010000085.1:0-29455 GCA_030567025.1 Geotrichum europaeum
AAATGCAGTCATGTAATTAAAAAAAAAAAAAAAAAAAAAAAAAAAAAAAAAATAAACATATAAACATAATCGGCACCCGAGCTCCGGCGGGCCACAACATCAAAAAAAAAATAAATAGTAGTCAATGTTTTAGAACCGCCGCTGCGCCATGGCCATATTCAACAGCTGTAAATCCTCCTCTATCTCTTCCTCGGTGCCAGCCTTCATCTCCGGTGCGGCCGGGAACCCAATGTCGCGGCCCAAGTCGCTGAGCACCTGTACCTCCTTGTCGCGCGCCTTACGCTCGACGGTCTGCACGGCCACGTCCTTGGACACGCGGTACCCGTACTCGGGAACCAGCGCGTCCATCACGCGGCGCTCGCGGTTCACGCGATACCACTCCTCCGTCGTCTTTAGCAACAGGTTTGCCCGCGTGTCCGCCGTGTCTTTGAGGTACTGCTGGTGCAGCTGGTCGCGCGACGCGCGGATCTGGTTATCGATGCATATCCGCTCGTACTGACGGCGCTTCTCTGCGCGCCGTATCTTTTCATTGCGCAGGTTCTCAATCTGGGTATATGTGCTCGCAAGGTCAGGATGTGTGCCCTCAGCGCACATCTCAATCTCAGCGACAAAACGCGCCATCTTGTCGGCGTGAATGCTATCTCGCAGCTTGGCAAACTCGACCTCAATCTCTGTGAGAAATGAGATGGCCTCCTTGCGCTGTGCCTGGATGTCCTCTTCGCTGGGAGCACGCTGCTCAGGCTCAGCGGCAGTCACATCGTCAATTTCTTCATCCACGTCGGCGTCTGGCGCGCTCTCGTGCTCACTTGGCGCGGGTTTTTCTGGCACATCTTCAGGTGCCTTGTCGAGTGTATCAGACAGTACGGGTGGCTCTGGTAAACTGTCGGCTTTGAGGCGTTTTGGCCTCTCTTCGCTTTGTTTGCTCTCAGCAGACGGCGCCGCTGGATGGGCCGCTTCATCGTCTAGCAACGGCCGCTTCTTCAGCACCGGGCTGGACGGCACGTCCACAATGGCAGCTTCTTGGTTGAGCAGCTCGGGGCTCACTTCTGCAACAATTTCCTTTTGAAGCGCCATTTCTTCAATTCTGTGCAAAGTCGAAATCCTCTGTTGTTTATTCTCTAGCTCATCCAACGCCTTTAGTTCGCCCGGATCCAGTCGCTCAGTCTCAGCCTCAGACTCACCGAGGTCATCGTCTTCATCTTCCTCATGTGCTGGCAGATTGACTGTGCCTTGTGCCGCCACCAGCGGCAGCAGATCGTGACTAGGTTCTGGTGACGAGGAAGATAGCGAAGAGAGTGAGGAGATGGAGGGCGACTTCTCGGCCACAGGCGCCCTTTCCTCATCAGGGTTGAATGAATCTACGTGCGTAATGCCATTGGCAACGGCGGCGGGGCCGGCAGCCGAAACATGCGCGGATTCGCTCGGTTCTGGTTGGCCGAGGTCTGGTTCGGGCAGCGACGCGGGGCCATCCTTGAGCGCATCGGGGAGCTTTTCCTGCTGCGTCGCAATAATAGGGGCAGTGGTGGTTGTGGAGGGCATTGCTACGAGGCAATAGAGTACATGCAGGTGCGTAGGCCGACAGAGAAAGACGATTGTGGTTGTGGCGACGGTAAAGGGGGGTGGTGTCGTTGTCAATGACGATGATGATGATGATGACTAGAAGGGAAAAGCGGCTGGCGAGAAAAAAATCGGTCAAAGTCGCCAAATGGGCTCAAAGGGCGGGTAATCCGCGGGCACCGCGGTGTTGGGACTTTTTGGGACAAAATTTTTTTATTTTTTATTTCAGCAAATAATCGTCATTATGATCCTTCGACCAACCTGACGGAAAGAAGAACAAACGCATATACACCATGAGTCTCGGTCTTTTCAAAATCGACACTTCAAAGGTCGACTCGGCCCTTGACTCTCTTTTCAGTCAAACTGTAAGTTGCCCTGCCCGCCCTGCTGCACCCAGATCACTAGCTAACATACCCACAGGCCGGCCCTGTTACCAGACCGACCAGAAAGGTCGTCGACATGCCCGAGGAGAGCGGCGATGTCTCTGGGAAGAGCGAATCTGTTGAAGATGAGACCTCTTCCTCTGCTGAAAACCCCTCCGGTAGTGAGGACAACGCTGCACCTTCGGTGAAGCGCAAGCGCGCTGCCGAGGAAGATGATGCGGATGACGTCGAGACCCGTTATTTGCAGAAGCTGCTTGATGATGAAGACGAAGACGCCGTGCCCGTTTCAAAAGAGGCCGAGGAAAAGTACGCTGCCGAGGCCAAGGCGTCCAAGTCGTCTAAGACCGAACTCACGCACGAAACTCTTGTTCACGAGAGCCTGACCAACAACACAGAGGTCGAGAAGGCCGACAGCACCCTATTTATTGGCAACCTGCCGTCAACTGTTATCACCGATAAGAGCAAGTTCAAGGAATTTAAGAAGTTCCTTACGAGTAAGGGCGGCAAAATCGCTAGCGTGCGGTTCCGCTCCATCGCATTCTCCGAGATGCTGCCTCGCAAGGCCGCATTTGTGCTACACAAGTTCCACTCAAGCCGTGAGACTGTCAACGCGTACACTGTGTTTGATAGCCCCGAGAACGCCCGCCTGGCGCTGGCTCTGAACGGCACTATCTTTGAAGACCACCACCTGCGTGTCGACAGCGTCTCACACCCGGGTAAGCAGGACAATAAACGCAGCATTTTTGTCGGCAACCTTGACTTTGAGATTGACGAGGAGCCGCTGTGGCGGCACTTTGGCGACTGCGGCGAGATTGAATATGTGCGTATTGTGCGCGATTCTAAAACTAACGTTGGTAAGGGCTTTGGTTACGTGCAGTTCAAAGACCCTGTTGCTGTTACCAAGGCGGTCATGCTGCACGAGAAGCCACTGGGTGACGCCAAGGGCCGCAAGTTGCGTGTGACACGTGCCCGTAACGTTAAGAAGACCGAGAGCGTACGTGATAGTACTATTAAGAACAAAGCTAAGAAGGTGCGGTTGACCAATGACGAACGCACCAAGTTGGGCCGTGCGCGAACGGTGGTGGGCAAGGCCGGCCGAGCGGAAATCAACGCGGTGCTCGAGGGCACGCGCGCAAGCAAGGGCGACGCGGTGCGCGGCATCAAGAACGGTGGCAAGCGCAAAAAGCCCCGGATCCGTGAGCGCAGCACCAAGTTCAAGACTGGCCGCAAGTAAGTGCGCTGACCAGTGTGGCTTTTGGTGTTGGCGCCGTTTGTAAATTTCCGACCACCTTGTGAGTTGGGCTTAGTCGAGCCGTGTGCATCGCTTTGAACACCAAAACTATTTAAACTGCCAGAGCAATCTTTATCTATAGATTTTTTTTTTTTTTTTAATTCATATCACATACCATCAATTCAGTGCACCAATTCCTTTTTTTTACCAGCTTTTAAACATCTATTACTTATATCTACATAATGGGAGCAAACTCTTCTAAACTCAATGATCTGCCCCAGAGCACCCGCTACATCTCAGAGAAGCGCCCCATGCAAGTTGCCACCGTAACCGACGGCGAGCTTGTTGACCAACTGTCAAAGTACTTGACTCTGGGCACAGCTGCCACGTCAAACGGCGTCTCGTGCGAGATCTCCGGTCTGTCCAACCCGCTCACGGCAGCCAACATTCAGTCTTGGGAAGAGAAGTTGCTCTCTGACCCCAAGAACCGCCTTGCGCAGTCCGCAATCACGGCTGGCAATCTCACGGATATTGTCAAGGTGCGCAACGCCATTGTTGAAGATAACATTCACGTTTTCTCCGACGTGGTCGAGTTTGAAGGTGCCCCCATTACAAATCAGCGCTCAAGTGGTCGCTGCTGGCTCTTTGCTAGTACCAACATCTTCCGTATTGCAGTGCAGCAAAAGTATGGTATCCCCAACTTTGAGCTTTCGCAGGCTTATCTGTTCTTTTATGACAAGCTTGAAAAGTCCAATTACTTTCTCCAGAACGTTATTGAGACTGCAGACCTCGAGCTCGATTCCAAGCTCGTGCAGACCTTGCTTGCAGACCCTGTCTCCGACGGTGGTCAGTGGGACATGGTTGTCAACCTTGTTGAGAAGTATGGCCTTATTCCCCAGAGTCTTTTTCCTGATTCGTTCAACGCGCAAAATTCTGCCAAGCTTGACTACATTGTAGTCAACAAGCTGCGCGAGTACGCGCTGCTTCTGCGAAAGGCTGCCGCTGCATCATCTTCCTCCTCCTCTGATGCTGTGCAGGGAGAAACCTTGCGTGTGCTGACTACGCTCAAGGAGAAGTTTGTCCAGGAGATCTTCAACATTCTCGTCATCACGCTCGGGTCCCCACCCAAAGTTGATGAGGTGTTCACGTGGGAGTTCCTTGACGGCGAAGGCAAGGCGCACACGGTCACGACTACACCGCTTGATTTCTACAAGTCAGTGGTCAAGTTTGATGCCCCCCAGCACTTTTCTCTCATCCACGACCCGCGTAATGCTTACAACAAGCTGTACACGGTTGACCGACTCAACAATCTTGTGGGTGGTAAAAAGATTGAGTACGTGAATGTGGACATCGAGGTTCTTAAGCAGGCCGCGATTGCAGCAATCAAGAACAATGAGCCCGTCTTTTTTGGCAGCGATGTGGGCAAGTTCAGTGAGACAGCTAGTGGTATTATGGACGTCAAGGCGTGGGACTATGAGTTGGCATTCAACACCTCACTGGGGCTCAACAAGGCCGACCGCGTGCGCGTGGGGTCATCGGCAATGACGCACGCAATGGTGTTGACTGGCGTTCACCTTGTCGACGGCAAGCCTGTCAAGTGGAAAGTGATGAACAGTTGGGGTGCGGCCGTGGGTGACAAGGGTTACATGACGATGAGCGACGCTTGGTTCGATGAGTATGTTTACCAGGTCGTGACCACGGGCGCCTATGTTGCAAAGGAAATCACTGCAGTTTGGAAGGGCAAAGACTTTGTTGTGCTTCCCCGGTGGGATCCCTATGGATCGCTTGCCTAAGTTTGCTAAGCACGAATGTCTTGGTCATAACCAGAGAGGTGTCTAGCAGGGGGCGCAGATTAGCTGGCATTGGTGATAAGCAGTGCACTGGTACCCAACGGGTACCGATATCAGATAAGCTAAGATTAAAAGAGCAGCCAATCACAAATTTCTTAAGCAGCAAAAAAAAAGTATCATTTCTAGTGTAGCTACAACATTTTAAATAAAGTATACGTTGAAGTGTCAATGGTAATCTAATAGTTAACCTTGGTGTCTTTTTTTTAAAACAATGCAGCAGTAGCCTGACAGCAAGTAAGCGAATGGTCGCAAAAAAAAAAAAAAAAAATTGATGATGGGAGTATCAGACACTTTTATGGCTTGGCAGATAAGTTATCATTATTATTGTAATCTCTGCTGTAGCAGCTGCTGGCTGACGTGAGATTCGGCAATCACCGACGACTCCTTGTAAAAAGCCTGAGTCTATCGTTTACAAAAAGAAAAAAAGGTGAGTATTTATAGTAAGCACATGGTCTTTTGTACTTGCTTTTTTTGGAGTTTGGAGTTTAGAGAATGATATAATGTAGGCTCGAGTGCCTTTCTTTTCCCTACCCCTGTCTTTGCAAATACTTTTTTTTTGATTTTGAGTCGGGAGAGATATGGAGCAACAGAGATGATCAAAAAAATTAAAAGAAAAAAAAAAGGCATGAGATTTGCTCGCGCTGTTCCTAGTGGAAAAACTGCAGCCTAGAAAAAAAAACAATTTAAAAGTAAATAATAGTAACTATTTATTTTCGTTTCAAAATTTCTAAATTGAAAAACAATTCACTATTTCATTCTACCTCTCCCTGAAGTCAATCATCGCTAATAGATGAATCTTTTTTAGTGCTTGACTACACATGGGACTTGGAGCAAAGGCCAGGTAATCGTGGATGATGATCTCTGGATTCACAGTTCCACTGCTGAAAAGATCACCGTCCAAGATCCCTGAAAAAAAAATTTTTTTTTTTAAAAAACTAATTTTTTTTATCATTCTTTACTTAAATGAACTAACTGAAATACATCATGCATTGATATCATTAGCACAAGCAGCGGAGTTGAAATCATTTGTCTATCTTCACAAGACATTGTTGCCTGGTCTCGCGCCGTGTCACCAAAATTTATCATGATCGTCACGGCACAAACCATTGTGTTTAGTTTTCTCTCTGATCTTTTTTTTTTGGCATGTCAAGATGCAGATTCGGGCCAGGTGGGGGGGTAAGATGTATACATTTTTGAGATGAGAAACAAAATACCGGCAAGATTAAACAGGCCTGAAGTCGGCAAAAACATGAACTTGTTATAAGTCTTGGGTCCTGATTTTAGTTAACTATTAAAAAAAATTTTTTGATAACTATTGCGCAAGTTGCGTTAGAGTAAGAATAATCATAAAATGAGTTTTCTGCTGAAAGCATCGTCAGAAGGGACAAGTAAAATAACTTTATGCGACAGCAAATGCCCTGCTTCTATGTGTTGACAGACGTACGGTTTATACTTATTGTTTAATTAATTCTTGAGATTGTAGTATTATTATTTCTAGTCGTTGTAAGATTAACTCTTTTAACAAACTCTTTTCAAAGTATAGACTTTTCTGGATAGTGGTATTATCTTCTTAGAAAATCCCTTTTTTTGACGTGTTACTTCTAAATAACTATTCTATAATAACCTTGTGCCCAATTTGTCACTTTTAGTGCTAGTTGTAACAATTGTAACTTTCAGACCCAGATCCAACCTCCCATGAAGAGATTTGGGCATTCTAACCAGATATGGACTTTTTTGTTATCAGGATTTTTTAAAAATTTCAGTCTCTTTTTTTTTTTTTTTTAGTATTCCTTGTCAATTTTACAAGTGCAAATGCTTTTAAGCAGTACACGCTAGGGCCGTGCGAGTTGATTAACGGTTGTTCGCTTTTCACCCCCAGCAAGTCCTTTTTATTTCCCAATAGCTCACAAAAAAAAAAGTTTTTTTACGTTGGACTGTTTTAGTTGATTAACAGCATTGTTGTTTCCTTTCTTAGTTTGAAGCGTGTGGTAGCTGATAAACTACCTAGGCTCTACTTTCTGCCAGGTAGTGTCGGAAAACCTTTTATTCTATTATTGCTACTCCATTTTTTTTTATAAAGTTTTAAACTTTTCATAACCACCATGTCTGCTTATTTAGTAGAAAACCTCTAGTAGTCGATTGTTTTTCTGTTTGCGATATTCTCTGTTGTTCCTCGCCCTGTTTTCATTCCCTTTTTCATTAATTTGGTAATTTTAACAAAAAAAAAAAATACCGTTTTTAAAATATTAGAATGGCGTGCATAATTTTCCACGTTTTAGCAATAAAGTGCTTTTACTTAGATCTTACAATTCATCTAATGTTAACCCGTTTTCAGTAATTTTGCTACTGGTCCCGCCATTAGTTTTTCCTGTTTTTTATTTTAGATAAAGTAGCTTTGAAACTGGTAGTAATTGTAGCAATATTATTTTTGCAATGACATAATCTTGGCTTTTTTTCTTTGATTTCAATGCTAGTGAAAACCTATGGACGAGTCTAATGCTTTTTAAGATCTGTTATTAAAAGAGTAAAACTTCACATGTACGTAATGGGTTATTTTGTGCCACCTGAGACCTCCTGGCTTGGGTTCGAGATGGGTTTTTTTAGCGAAAATACTCCCGTGCTGTTGATCGACTCGGTAACTATTTGCACTGTGTGTCATTTATATTTTACGAAGGGGGGAGGTTTCAGTTTAATTTGACAAACTTTTTTTTTCTTTTCTTCATATACCGCGGATTTAATGATCTTATGTTCAGGTTGTTCTTTAGTGGTACGGCTACTTTGAAGCGTGCAAGCTGACAATAGTAATTTTGGTTATTTTTGACTTGAAGAGTGTCATTCATCATTTTTACAAAAAAAAACCTACTCGTACTAATACGGATCATGTCTGAACATGAGTGTTGACAATGTCTTTTCTTGATGCATTTGACCCTGTTTGTTGAAGACAGGTTTATAGTTTATATGCCGGGGAATGCTGGTCCAGCCGGCAAAAAAAAAAAAAGAAATGTGCAGTTCAAGCTCCATTTGGAGCATCTACGAGAAATTGTAATAACATGATTGATTTACATTCTGGATTAAATGAAATAATCACCAGCAGTACATAGGCGAGGTATAAGGACAATAAACTGGTTATCTATCTACATAGGCGAGGAAAAAAAATAAATAAAAAATAGCCTGGGTTTTGAAAACTGTCAATTCTACTTAAAAATCTCAATAGAATCTTGATAAGTTTTTTTCTAAAGCCAAGATTTTGGCCTGAATGATTCAGATCAGTCGCTATGACCTTTGAAATGGGTTGACGGATTTTTAACTTATTTACAATTTTGATCCATCCAAAATGTTTCCTTCCTTTTTCCTTTCTGATTAGCCCACCGTTTTTCTGATAAAGTTTAAAGTTTTCTTATCAAACGAAACTCATTTGTTCTTCGCCGTTTCCATTCTTGTTGGCCTACATTGTTCCTCTTCATTTTTTCAATCTAAAAAAAAATGGAGATTGCACTGATATTATGAATATCACTTGCTGATTTCTTCTTGGTCAAATTGGGAAATCATGACGCCGTTTCATCGAGGCAAGCAAATATTACGAGCCAAGGGAGGGAGTCGGTTGGCATCTTTGTCTGGCGGGTCAGAGATAGTTCTTGAGTCTTTAACCTTTGCTATCAAGCTCTTAGTCTTGAAGCAGTTTGAAGCCTTTAAGGTTGATCAACCTCCTGAGTGGCAGCACGAAAAAATGAGAGTGCAATAACTCAGTGTAGCATCATTTACTTAAAAAAAAAAGAGGTGATATTCTCAGACCACCGTCTATATGGCCAAGGATCTTCATAGCATGCAACTTGATATATCTAAAATTTTTGAACGAGCACCAAACTAATGGCACTTTTAACTGCTCAAGAGATTGAAGCAGGACAAGTCAACAATTTTATCACAACTTGGCTTGCATTGAATCCCTATGAGCAAGCACGTCCAAAAAAGAGGCAGCATCAGGGACCTGACTTTTGACATTTCATGCAAGCAGGATATCAGGAAGTGGTGCATATCAGTGACAGCAATTACATATTCGGTATTTTTTGGGGGGGTCCAAAAGCAGAATTAAAAAAAAAACCTGTGGAAAAAAACTTGAAATTGATGGACAATAGCAGGTCTTGTAAACCTGACGAACTTAAGGGGAAAAAAAAAATCATGTACAGCCCACCAGTACTTTGATAATAAGGAGTATCTAGTGCTGTATGATTTGAATAGCAGATATATTTTTCAAAAAGTAATCAAAAGACGACATCTTTTATATATATATATATATATATATATATATATATATACCGCCTGATTTCTCTTTTTTTCAATTCATTTTTGAATATTTTCTTATTTTTTCGTATATATTCATTTTGTATTTTGTACTGGCTCATCTTTTTACCTTATCGCTCATCCCTTATTACTCCCAATCAAGAACCTATCGAGACCCGTATTGCCTAATCAGACGCTATCTGCCAGCCAATCACCAACATGAACGATTTAAAACACTTTTTCAAACTTAAGAAACGGCAGTCAGAACTCGACCTTGACGACGCCCTCACGGCCACTGAGCTGCCGGCAGTGCCGCCGCCCGGGTTCCACCGAACCCCGCCGGTCCCGCCCCCGGCCAGTGCCACTGACACTGCAAGCACCACAAGCTCTGAAAAGAAGGCCAAGAAGCGCTACGGCAGCTCACGCTCGCCCGCGTCAGTTTACCCGCCCCAGATCCTTATCCAGCAGCAGCAACAACAGCAGCAGCAGGCTATGCTGCTTCAGCAGCAGCAACAAATCTTATCACAGCAGCAGCTTATCCTCCAATCGCAAGCACAGCAGCAAATTCAGCAACAGGAGAAACAAATTCAACAACAACAGGACGCACAGCAGCAAACCCAGCTGTTACAGTCCCAACCGCAGCAGCAATCCCTGCCGCAACAGCAGGCCCAACAAGAGAAGGTTCAAAGACTACAGTTCCAGCCGGAACAGTTACACCAGCCGCTGTCCCCGAAACATCAAATCCAGCAGGAACGATTCTACCAGCCGCAGAAACAGCAGCAGCAGTTTCCGCAGTTTCAACCCCAGGAGCCCCAGGGTCAACCCCAAAATTTCCAGCAGCAGTTTCAAGACCATCAGATTCAAAAACAAGATTTCCCGACACAATTCCAAAAGCTCGAACATCAGATCCAGAAACCAGAGTTCCAGAAGGATGCACAGGAGTTGCTTCACCCGACGCTAACACTAGACATGATTCCGGGGTTGTCTGGATCTCAGTTTAGCATGAACGCGCCTCCGCGCTCAGCCCCCATGCCGCCGGCGGCCTCGGGCATCATGGTGCCGCCCGATTTGATGGAGCAGGCGTCCGCGATTGCGGCACAGGCTGCCGCCGCGGCTATCCAGGCGTACCTCCAGGCCCAGCAGCAAGTGCCGGCCCCGTACCAGCAGCAAGTGCAGCAGCAATACCAGCAACAGTATCAGCAGCAGTATCAGCAGCAAAGTCATAACCAGAAATACTCATCGCTGTCGCCGCCGCGTAAGTCGTCCCACGCTCATAATCAAAACTCCTTGGGTATCAAGTCACCACCTTCTCCACCCAATACGCCCATTTCACCCTCTACCCACTTCAACCCGGCCTCCCAGTTTTGATTGAATGAAATTTCATTTTCAAACCTTTTAATTCCAACTTCTTTTTTTTTTTTTTTTTTTTTACCTTGGCCCTTTTTTTGTCTTTTGTGGGTAAATACCTGCGGGTTTGTATCACGGGGAGGAGGATGTTATATTGACAATGCTGAATATTTGCTTCATACGTGTTCGGTTAGATTTTCTTAAAACCAGGTGCACAGCAGAGGGGGTGTCAGCTAGATGGTGTTGGATCTTAGATCTACACTTGATTCAAGCAGCAAACAGAACGTTGTGTGTGTGATAAACCTCCAAAATTCAGCATATCCAGATTCATGTCTTCTTGATTGTTTGTTTTATGCTCATTCTTCCTGGCGTGCCAAGGAGTTTTTTCTGTATTAGGGCTAGTTCTTCTTCCCCTCCTCTCACTATTGACTATTGCTAGGCGGAAGCTGGGAAAACCCCCAGGCCCTGATTAGTATCTAGGGGGGATAGTTTGGTTGTACTGAACTTTCTAAAAAAAAGTTGATTCTTGTCGAGGTAATTCTTTTTTATTTCAACTATGTTATTCTATATCATTATTATTGTCATGCTTTTTTTTTTTTCTTTGTGTGTTTTGTGATTTAAATAAATGTCTGGTTGTTGTTTCTTTATTCATTTTAATTCTTTTGTATATACTGTGATATCACCAAAGTTTTTAAAAAAAAAAAAACCTCAGGGTGAAGAGTCCGAGGTTCGGACCTGACATCAAAGATGATAAATCTCGTGCGCATTGTAAAAAAACCCAAAAGGTTGTGACTTAGGCGATAACACATCTGCTATTTTGTTTCTCTTCCCACCAATTGATACTGATGATATAAGATCAGAAGTTCAGAAACCTTTGAAATATCCTCATGACACACCCGCAACCGATAGCAACCATCAGTACCCCAGCACCCTATTTTTTTTTGTTTTTTCAAAGGATTATAGATTGGTTAGATATATGTACATGGGTGAAACAAACAAAAAAACAAGCAAAAATAAAAAACAATACACAAGACGACTTTTTTTTAGAAACAAAAAGATCCGTAAAACAATCATAATGGCAAGCCGAGGGGGCGGGCCACTAGTCGCCACTGGCGCATCCCTGCAGACTGCTTTTGATATCCTCTCTCTCTCTCTTTTTTTTATTTTAAGAGCCATAGTAGGTCTGCCTACACCTACCCCAGAGTCCTTATCTTCTTCTCATCGCGTGCTGATACTCGCAAAGCAAATTCCCATCTTATGCGCTCGAGGCCGTCGCCGCGTTCTGGCGGAACGCGTTAATCCCCTTCTCACGCAAACTTTCCATCACAAAGGACATGCCACGGCGTGACTTCATGACATTTTGATGGAAACGCGCATAACTCCAATTTTCAATGCGGTCCTTGACCCCCCATTTACCAAAGTTGCTGGTGAAAAGAACATGATAGCGTGCCATCGTGCCACCCAGTGGTGTCTTCTCGTAGGCCGTTTTTTCCGTCACCTTGAGTACCCGCGTATGGTCAAGGTTATACGTGCAAGTCTCCATAACCTCACGCTGGGGGTCCACCACGGCAAATTCAACAATCCAGGTCTCGGCCGCGTTGCCCAAAAAGGGCTTGATGAATTTGGGTAAACGGCCCGCTTTACGTATCAATTTAGTCGTGTAAAGTTTGTTGTCGCGCAGCTCGACCGCCACGGTGTCGGACGAGAGAACGTGCGATGCGTAGGGGTTTGGGTACCGGTTGAAAAACGCCAGACTCACCGTCTGGAAGTTGTAGCTACAAAGAAACAAATAAAAAAAAAATTATTGCGTTAGTCTATGAGATGCCTAGAGAGGGTAGAGAGCCTAGAGCTCTGAGGTTGCGTATCTAGTGGCTATTAGAAAATAGATGGCTTCTATTGGCCCGTTCCCAAATATCACCAACCCGACAGAACCGGCCCGAAGATGCCAAATGAAAAAAAAGACAGTGGGCATTCACTTACTCGTATTCATGCGTGCTCTTGTATACTAGGACCATGGCGTGGGAAAATGCCGTTGAGGATGGAAGAAGGGTGATGCAAATGGTGATGATGGTGGTGGTAGAGGGATACGGATTTAAAATGCAAATTTGAAAAAAAAAAAAAAAAATACTAAATTGCTTTTAACGTGGGGTTTGCTAATCATGAGAAAAAAGTCGTGTGAAATTTTTTTTTTATTTTAGTGGGTGCACCTACAAAAAAGTTTAAAAAACATCAAGTCACAAGTCTTATGTGTCACATGTGTTCACAAAAAACCTTCGCTTTATAACTGCCATTGAACTTGCGTTGGGCTCACTATTTGTTATAACCTGCTAAAAAAGTATTCAAAAGGCATTTACCTTTTAACGTTGCCCTTGCCAATCTTATATGTAGTTGTCACCTTTTTGCTACTGCCTGGAACCAAAAGCGCAACAAACATGTCCTTACGCGGTTTGAACTCGCGCAAATACACTTTGGCGTTACCAGGGTCAACGTAGTACGTAGACGTGCCAAACGTTAACTCGGCCTCTACTCGGCCCTTATCCCAAGCAGTAGATGATGGGTTGTTTACATCAATTGCGTCACCAAGTAGATTCACTTTAACAACAGGCTTGCGGGTCTTGACACTCTTTGTGAGTGTGTCCTCCAACTCGCTCACCGCGCTGCGCACATCTAACTGAGTTTTTGCGGAAGCTTCCACCCTCTTATTGCTAGCTGCTTGCGGGACAAACACTTTGTCATACTTAATCACTGCCGGGCTTGTTGACACCAGCGGCGGAATTTTCGAGCTGATGACTGGCGCCGCCACGTGTGGCAACTCCGGCACTGCTGGCGCCGCGAGCGGCACCACTGTCTCGCCTAGCTTCTCAGCAATTGTGCTCTGCAGCGCCTGGATCGACCTCAAGGGCGGCGACTTGAAAAGAGATCGCGCCACACCATCCGCATTAGCTTCAATTGCCGCCAATCCCGGAAGGTGCACTCGAGGGGCGCTTTGCGCATCTTTCTGCAAAAAATTATTTAGGTAGTCGTCCACGGTATGTGACTGGATAATCATCCTATTGTTACTTTTAGGCTCGGGTAGACTCTGTTCGACCTTTTCACGGGGTTCACCTGTTTGCGATGAAGGGAAAAACCGCGAAAACCCCCGCGATAGATTGGGCGAGTCAATTTTGACATTAGCGTTGACAGGACTATTGGAAGAGTTGTTACTGGTAGCTCCATTATTCGTTGTGCCTGTGCTGCTGGTGGCACCATTGCTGACGCTGATAGCGCTGCTCTCATTGTTAATTATACCACTGGCTGAATCGTTCCTGTCGTTATCATTATCATTACTAGTACCGTTGACGGTACCCCACTGAAACACTCGTGATGGTTGTATCGATGGCGACGTTATCACACTGTTTTCAATATCCTTCTTGTACGCCGACGGATTCTTGTTCTCATTATTGTAGATCCCACTTATTGGCCCCCACAAGTTGCCATCGGATGCTGACCGCGTAACTGAATTTGGATTCCAAAGCATTGAGTTATTGGTACTCGACTTTCCGGTCCAAATATTGTTATCGTGGTCACCAAGCACAGAGCTGACTGCCCGAAACGACGGATTGTCTTCGCTGGTGATGCTACTGCCACGACGTCGCTTGGGTTTCAGGATAACAGGCTTGCTAGACAGAAATTTCGATTCCACCGGCTTTTTCAATTCATTTTGTTTCAGCTGGTGTTGTGGTTGCTGGTGTTCTTGGAGTAATTGCTTGTTCTTTTCTTTTTCCTGCTGTACTTGTTGTCCTTGTTGCAGTTTTTCCTGCTCCTGGGCCTTCTTGGCTGCGATTCGGGCAACAAGCTCGTCGGCCTTTCGTTTGGCAGCATCTTGTTGCTCCTTTTCTCTCTTTTGTTCTTCTTCTTTCCGCTTACGAGCATTTTCTCGCGTCAGTCGCATAGTCTCTTCCTGCTCTTCCAGCCGCGATTTGGTGTTGAGAACAGGCTCGTGCTTTTTGTTTTCGTCAGGAATTCGGGGAGACTCGCTGAATCGGCCAAAGCCGCCAAGCCGGCCGCGCCGTGTCATTGTCTCAACTTGCCCACTGGTCTCATTGAAAAGATCAGGCTTAGGTTGTGGGATGTCTGGGCGATAGCGCTTCTCCGCGTCGGTATATCGATATCGGTCAACTAGGGCCTCGTGCGGTCGCCAAAACTCGTTATTTGGACGAGAAATGAATCCGTTATAGTCGTGGTGGTCTTGATTATGATTGTTGAAAAGATTGTGATTTTGCTTGCGTTGTTGCTGTTGCTGTTGTTGACGCTCCTGGAGTGCACGCTGCTCCGAGAGCTCCTTAAGTTGTTTGTCAATTGGCGTAACACTGGCCGGTTGTGTGATTTTCCACGGTGGTGAGTTGATCTTCTTTGGCTCTTTGGGCTCAGTCGCTGCAGCCTCATTCGGTGCACTTCTGGTAGGACTGAGCTGGTCGGCGGCAGGGGCACTATTAATCGTGGGGGTATTTGAGGGGGCTGGTGAGCGATTCGCACTTAGGGGCAGCATGTTCATTGACCAGCTGGTTGGCAGCGCTAGATCATCGTCGTCATCTTCGTCCCAGTTGAACTCTCGGTGTTGGACTTCACTAGAAAGCCGCCGTGTCAAATGAATGCCTCGCCGCAGTAGTTCTTCTTCAGTTGGCTCTTCCTCCTCCTCAGCATCACTGACAGCGGCGTTATTGCTGCTAGTGGTTCTTACTATTTTAGGCTTGTCGTCAAACTTTACCGTCTTGGCGTGCGCCGGTGGTTCAGCCGGCTTCTTATCGTCGTGCCGGCGCCAAACTGTATCAACTTCGTGGCCAACTGGGGTTGAACCGTTCGACGAAGTAGTAGTAGCAGGCTGGGTCTGGAATGTAAGCGGGCTGCGCTTCATGGGATTCAGTTTAAATGTACCAGTGGCGGTCGACATTGATGTAATGGGCTTGGGTTTAATTATTTTAGATGCTGAAATTGTTAGATACGCTGATAAAAGCATGGAAACATATTATATTAAAAGGTAAACCTACCTGATGGCGACTCTGAACGGCTTTGAGTCGGGCGAGACGCTGGCACACTGGCGGCAGCCGGCTTGGATCCCAACGATTTGAAAAGGGTATTTAACGACTGCGATTTGAACTTTTTCGCAGTAGCCTAGTGCAATTTGTTAGCAGAAATCATCAAGTAGCAGTACAAGCTTGCATACCTTGGCCGACTTGACCTCATGGTCCGCTGCGTCGTCACCCGGGTCCGAGTGGCTCGCTTTGCTGTCGTCGGCGTATACCTCGTACACTGGTGTGGGCGGTTGATTCTGTAGGGTCAATTCCATTTAAATACAAATGAGGTACAGATCGTGAAAGGGTGTTGCTGAGGCAGAGCGGGGGGTGACGGATGGCACGTCTATCGGGCCGGTGGTAGTGGTAGATATTGAGATTGCGGGTGGTGGAAGGGGAGGAGGAAACCCAAAAGATGAGGAAGTTTGGTGTTGTTTTATGCCGCTGGTTTTGGTGGTGATGGACATACTTTTCTTCTACCTCCTCCTGCGCAACAACCCTTAACACCCGTCACTTGCCAACTGTCACGGTCCACCGTTCGCCGCCACCTGTCATGCTAAAGTTCCCTTTGTCTTCGGCGCAGCGCGCTGTTCATTTACTGCGCCATCGGGCCGCTGCTGCCTACTCTACTACTGCTCCCGCTCAGCCCTTCAATGTTGCCATCGTTGGCTCGGGCCCTGCCGGCTTCTACGCCGCCCTTCGGCTACTTGAGCGCCTCCCAGTCACCCGCGTCGACATGTTTGAGGCTCTTCCCGTGCCCTTTGGCCTTTCCCGTTTTGGCGTTGCTCCGGACCACCCGGAGGTTAAAGTCTGTCAGGACCGTTTCACGGAGGTCGCCAACTACCCCGGTTTTAATTACATTGGCAACACAGAGGTCGGTCGCGACGTTGCCCTCGCTGACCTCAAGGCTAACTATCATGCCGTAGTGCTGGCTTATGGCTCACATAAGGACCGTCTTCTGGGGGTCCCTGGCGAGAACTCACCTGGTGTGTTCTCGGCGCGTGAGTTTGTGGGCTGGTACAACGGGCTACCCGAGCACGCTGGGTTGGACGTCCCGCTGGATATGGCTGAGGATGTCACTATTGTTGGCAACGGTAATGTTGCACTTGATGTGGCCAGAATTTTGCTTGCTGACATTTCTCGCCTCAAGTCTACAGACATTACCGAGCATGCCTATGAGAAGCTGAAGACTAGCAAGATCAAGCGTGTTCGCATCGCGGCACGCAGAGGCGTCTTACAGAGTGCATTTACTACAAAGGAGGTGCGCGAACTTATTAATGAGCCTAATGTCTATATGAACCCCCTCAAGGATGAATACCTCGACCAGGTGCGCCCGTTTTTACCAGTGTTGGAAAGAACTCGTAAGCGTTTGGTATCACTTCTTGAGAAAAATAGTAAGCTGACTCGTCCTGAGGGAGTCGAGAAGACGTGGAGCCTGGATTATCTTGTGAGTCCAATTGAGATCAAGGCGTCAGGCAACGGCAAGACGCTTGAGTCTACAACTTTTGAAGTGAACAACCTGGTGCAGCCTGAGCTTTCTTCTCCTGCGCAGGCAATTGGCTCCGGACAACATGTTACTTTTAAGAATGAGTTGCTTTTTCGCAGTATTGGCTACAAATCTGTTCCGCTGGAGGGCCTGCACAGCGGCCTCGGCGTGGAGTTCGACCAGGCACGGGGCATTGTGCCTAACACTGATGGAAGAGTCGCCCCTGGCGTTTATGCAGTAGGCTGGGTTAAGACTGGTCCCACGGGAGTTATTGCTCACACTATGGGCGAGTCCTTTGAAGTTGCTGAGAATTTGATTGATGACTACAAGCAAGGTATTGTTGGCATTGAACAAAACCGCCCCGGCTTTTCCGGTATCAAAGACAAAATCACCAGCAGAATTGTGGGTTGGGGCGACTGGGAGAAGATTGATGCTGCTGAAAAGGCCAAGGGTCTAGCAGAGGGCAAGCCACGGGAGAAGTTCACTTCAGTGGATGAGATGCTCAATGTGCTCGAGTAGATCTATATTATATAGGGACTCTAGATGTAAATATGAAAATAACGACAATAACAAGATAGTGCTAAATATTTCACATTACTTTTGAGTTTTTACCGGTAGCTCTACCGACGTTTTTTTTCTCTTAAATAGAAAATCAGCGGGTTCATTCTAATTCCCGGTTGAATCCCGCTTTTAAAATATATATATATATACAGTATATATATCTTGTGAACCCGCATGTCTGTGACGGCTGCACCGACCACTGAGGTTGTCAGTCTTGAAACTACGCTTTAAATAGGTCCCAACAATAGTCCCAGAATTAGTGCTGCGTTTAGTGGCATATATAATTACAAAAGTTAGAGCCAGTTTAATCAGCCTTTTGGGACTTTGAAAAAAAATTTTATGACTTCCTGCCCCCCATCGCCTAAACCAACTACTCTTTGAACCGACCTTACGTCACGTCAAATCTATACACACACACATATATATATATATATATACGGAATGTCATCCGAAGTAACATTAGACAATTCAGTGGTTACTGGCGCTGCTGCTGCTGATGCCCCCGCCGTCGAAACCAAAAAGCTCAGTAAGAAGGAAAAGAAGGCGCTTGAGTTCAAGGCAAAGAAAAAGAACCCGGAAGCCGCTGCTGCTGCCGAGGAGAAGAAACAATTGAAGCGCAAGCGTGAGGCTGAGGAGGCCGAGCAAAAAGCCACCGCTGAAAAGACTGAAGCCGCCAACAAAAAGCAGAAGAAGCAGAACAAATTTATCTTGTTTGTCGGCAACCTGCCGTACCAGTACGACACCAGTCGCCTAGAAACACATTTCAAAGCATGCATGCCGTTTACTGTGCGGAAACGTGAAAACAGTGGCTTTGCCTTTCTTGAGTTTACATCAACTGACAGTTCCGACGATGACAAGGTGCCGGACGCGTCGAAGCGGCTAAAGACGGCGCTGCGTCTGCACCATTCGATGTTTATGAACCGACGGATCAATGTCGAGCTGACGGCCGGTGGTGGTGGCAACTCGGCAAAGCGCCGCGGAAAGATCCAGGAGAAGCGCGAAAAGGTTGCAACCGAGACACAGGAGCGGTTGCGTGAAGAGGCAGTTGCGCGTGAAAAGAAGGAAAAGGCGGCCAAACGCCATGGGCAAAAGGAGCGCAAGCACGAGCGCAGTGATGGCACGCTGACCAGCGGCGTGCATCCATCAAGAATGAAGAGAATACATTAAGTACATTACATACTTATGAATATGTGCGACAAAAAAAAAATACATACAGTACCATGGCTTGGAATACATATTACAAAACAAGAAGAGAGAAAACCAAAATAGAACGGTAGGAATAAAAAAAAAAAAAAATTCAGGGGATACAGGAACAAAAAAGAGAAAAAAAAAATAGGAATTAGGGATTAGAGAGAAGAGGAGGATGAGACGGCGGCAAGTGTAATAGAAATCACTAGTACAAAAGGCCAGTGCTAGCAGGGTTGTTGGAAAAAAAAAAAGTATCAACGGTAAAGCTAGAATCGTAGGCGCTTATAAGATCACGCACTTTTTTGACTTTTTCTCCGGCGCCTGTGGCTTAAGGGAGACGTGAATGGCTTCGTCAAAGACAGTCTTGAGGCCCTTTTGTGTTAGGGCAGAACATTCGAGATACTTGACTGCATTGATTTCCTTTGCACACTGTAGGCCCTGAAAGTATAATATGACATTTTGTTGCTTGGCTTTGAGTTTCTCAACGATTTTGGGGTCCTCACGGAGATCTAGCTTAGTACCGACGAGAATGATGGGGATGTTAGGTGCGTGGTGGGTAATCTCCGGGTACCACTTGCTTTTGACATTTTCAAAAGACGGAGGTGATACAAGCGAGAAACAAATAAGGAAAACTCCGGTTTGAGGGTAGGAGAGTGGGCGTAGACGATCATAATCCTCCTGGCCAGCAGTATCCCAGAGGCCCAGGTTAATAGGTTTGGAATCGACCATGACATTAGCACTATAGTTGTCAAAAACAGTAGGAATGTACTCGCCGGGGAACGCGTTGGTGGTGTAGCTGATCAGCATACACGTCTTGCCGACAGCACTAATACAATAAAAGGTTAGTGAAAAGAGCACTTGGTAGGGCTGAAAAAGCTATTCGCATACCCGTCACCGGTCACAACACATTTTATACTTCTCATTAGGCAGGTCTGAAGCGGGCAGACAACGGCAGAATGTTATATAAAGCTTTCTTTTGTTTCTTTGGTTAAAAAAATTACAGAAAAAGAAGGTGAAAATTATAGAAGGAAAGAAGAGGAAATGTCAGAGATATAGATTTGTGTGTTGAAGTCATTTGAAGTTGTTGTTATCGACGTTGACGAAGAAAAGGAGACATCACAAAAGGGACCCACCAGTTATGTCAGCATAGTGCAGGCTTAGGTCAGCAGAATTTCATGTATTTCGGTAGGTCTCGAAGCATGATAGGCACCAGGGGGCTTGCAGATGTTGACAGCACGTTTTTCAGGGTATTTAGAGCTCAGCTATAGGCACCATTGGGTGTCGAACGTCTGTCTTATTCATGGCGTGACTGCAAAAGCTTATGAAGGTGGCCACTAGTTAGAGTAGCAAATCATTAAACTTGTGAATTCACGAGAGACAGAAAACAAGTATTTGAGTCTACAGACACCAAAAAAATAAGCCCTACGGGGGGCTCGAACCCCCAACCTTGTGATGACTTTGATTCTAAATCAGATAGATATTAAGAGTCACACGCTCTACCGATTGAGCTAGCAAGGCAACTTTTTATTTAAAACTTTTATAGATATATCCCATTTAATTATTCAAAAAGTATTTTTTCTTAAAAAATTGTCCCTTTTTTGCGTAATTTTTCTATAGCTTTTAGATTTGTTTATTTCAATCAGCAGGTAAAATATCAGGTCAATTATAAACACTTTGAGACTTTGATCTCATGCACAATGTGTGAAAACAAACATACCCGCGTGGAGCCGTGCATGGTGATTGGCTGGGGGCTTATCATAAGCTGGTTAATGCACATGGCCCAGCCAGTCAGCCAAAGTGGACAGTGATGTTGTGTTAGCTATGCATGTACATTATCGAATTAGGCATTTCAAAGATTTGCTATATTCTAATATTGGCAAAAAAACCAGACAAACCTGTTAAACCTGCCCTCACTGTTGGGATAGCTAACTCACGAAAGCCGAGAGCGCTACTTTGTATGTCTCATTGAAATAGGTATTGTTTGAAGAATACAAATGTCTTCTTATTGTGCCATTTATTTAAATATATTTAGTATGCAACCTCTAAAGGTTTACAATGCATACAGGTACCATTCAAGGGCAAGTGCAACTGTCGATCTTGCTGAACTGACTTTTTTCAGCCGTTTTGCTCCTTCTTCAGAGTGTTTTGTCAGACTATTTGCCAATTAACGTGTTTCTTGAATTGGGTTTACCGAACGTAGAACGCTCGTCTGGTCCAGATCGTAGATTGTTAAATAAAAAAAAATCGGTTTTTTGTTCTCACATCTAGAAAAGTTCAGATCGTCAATCTGTGTCATTAACGAACAATATAGTTAAGCCAGGTAGCTTTTCGCACAAACTTTTGCTTGGCCTCTCCCCTTTCAGCCAGCGATATATTGTCCAGCCCTCTAGTTCCCCCATTCTGACCAGCCAATGTACGTGGAGTGTTTCACCTATTTAAGTAGTTGCTGTTGTAGACCAGAAACCCACAATATTTCAAAAATAAACAATCACCCATATGCTTGCAGATCCACGGCTGCAGAGTGATAAAAAGTTATGTACGTATACAAGCCAATTATTTTTATTTCAACTCTTTTTTTGGTAAAGCTTTGGAGCAACAGGAAATTGTACATGAAAAAATTAATAATAATAATAATAATAATAATAATAATAATAATAATAATAAACGAGAGGCACTTGAACCATTCCACGGTCGTGACATTTGGCGGATTGTTATTTTACGCCGCCTTTGAAGCCTATGCCGACATTTAGCAAGAGAAAGGCACCAGTATGGACCTAGGGGGGTAACACCCGAAGGGTCAAAAGAAGTAATAAGAGCGGTTTGTTAAGCAACTGTGCACGCCCGCCACTCGGCGCACCTTCGTGAAGCTACGGGATGCGGTCGCCTCTTGTGGACATGATGCTTCCTGATTGGCTTCCCAGTGGGCCTGGCTCTTACCAGCCACTTTAGGCATCACAGCTTTACCAGTCTCTCGCAAGTTGCTTGGCCCTTGATAGAAATTAACCGTCCTCGTTGTGATGCCTTCTTTATAAGCAATCGGCTGAAATGGCATTATCAGTAGCATTGTGTCGCTAACCGCCGACTGCTCGTACGTCCATTATGGTTGCATATTCCAATCTGCTCAGGCCGCCATTATGGCTCAGCCTTTGGACAGCAGCTGCTATTGCAAAATGTTTTGTTAGTCCTACTGATACTAGCAGAACCGCTGCCTTCATTTGCCCTCACGGAACACGTACCGGAGCAGTCGCTAAGGCGTGTTAATCCCGGTTGGTTGTCTAGACAACGGCTCGCCTTCTCTAACCGCGTCTAAGGTTCTACAGTGGTTCCAACAGCATGTTGCTAACCACAACTAACCACCTGCAGACCACGTCGTGACCATTTCGCCCTTTTTTTATTTTTTATTTTAACGCTGGGAGCAAATTCACCACCACAACATGGGTTGTGTGTGTTTACTTTTTTTTTTTCACCATAAACACCTGCATGCAAAAGTGTTTAAATCGCTAAAACACAAATTATTTTATTGCCTTCTTTCCTCCTATTTTTCTTCTCCCTCTATTTCTTCAACTGCCTGATGAACCATCGCCAGCTGCTCGCTGCCACCCCCATAGTTCGATAATGTCTCTGATATACTCCCCCGCCTCATATCAAGGTAGCTTCAACGACGCTGCGTCTTCATACTACCCTAGCAGTGCGTCGTCCGCGATTGTCACCACCGCCCCCAGCCATGCCTCCGGCTTTCCGCTGCTAGACGACCCCAGGATCAGAGATGTCTTAAATTCGGATATTGGCATAGAGACGCTGCTCAATCGTCTAAAGCAGTCCATTACCTCTGTCAAGGATCTTGCCAGCTACATCAAACGCCGCTCGTCAATAGAGGTAGATCACATAAACGACATCAAGCGCTTGACCAAGTCTACCCGCGAACTCTCGTCCAAGGTCGACTCTGGGCGTCTCGGAACCTACTCGCGGTCGCTGCAGGATATACTGGCCGTGAACGAGCGTGCTGCCGGTGTCGGCCACACGTTTGTAGCCGAGCTACATACAATGCACGAGGACTTGGCTGATCTCGCGCGCCGTGGTGAGAAAGCCCGCAAGACTGTCAAGGACATTGCCATGCGCCATGAAAAGTCGGTTGCTGATGCAGAGATTCTTGCAGCCAAAGCCCGGGCAAAGTATCTGGGATTCTGTGACGAAATGGAGAAACTCAAAGACCCTAACAATAAGGCTGTCAAGTTTGGGTTCAAATCCAAGGCCAACGTGCAACTTCAAGAGCAGGAGCTGCAGGCCAAAATTACAAACGCAGAGGGCGAATACCGCCAAAAGGTAGCCACCGCCATCTCTCTTCGTACGGATCTTGTTGGTGACCTGCGACCACAATATGTGAAGCAGCTCACGGATTTGATTTTTGAGTGCGATGAAGCACTCGCTCGGTACTTGGAAAGTTATGCCATCTTGCACGAAAACTTACTTATTGACCAGAGTTTTATTGTGGCACCGGAGACCGTGTCAAATGAGCCATCGCTTAAAGAACTAGCTGTAGGTCTCGATAACCAGGCTGACTTTTTTGACGACATTGTCAATGCGCCCGCCAATTCTAAAAAGCCGCTCAACCGTCCGGAAGTCCCATTTGTGCAGCATCCATACATGCTTGGGTTTAGTCCCATTGCGGCGCCGCCTACGGCAATCACCAACAATTCCTCCTCTGCATTATCCATTCGCTCCAACGTGAGCCGTTCGCCATCGCCCGCCAAATCTATGCATACCGATTACAATTCCATGCGTTCGCGCCCGTCATCGCGCTTTTCGACATCCATTCCAATGGCTGTGCCTAGCTATGGAACCCCACTCGACGAGTTGATAGAGGCTGAAGCGCTACCGGACCCTATCCCGGTGCCGATTGTAGTCAAGCAATGCACCAGTGCGCTTGACCGCTTCGGGCTCAACGCCGAGGGTCTTTACCGTCACTCTGGTACACCAACAGAGATTGCTGCGCTTAAACATGCGTTTGATACATCACCACAGTCCCTAGATTTATCCAATCCTGCGCGCCACGGCATTTCAGACATTCACGCAGTAGCTGGAGCTCTTAAGCTTTACTTTCAAGAACTGCCGGACCCGTTGTTGACGACAGCCCTGCACAAGGAACTGCTTGCAGCTGTGGCAAACACAAGTAACGAGTGGGACCGCCGTGATCGCGTTCATGAGGCCGTCAACAAGCTGCCTGACAATAATTATGCGGTGCTGCGTCATCTCATCTTCCATCTTGACCGCGTTGCCCGTCATGAGTCGGTCAACCGTATGTCTATCGTCAACCTTGGCAACATGTGGGGACCTTTACTTATGGCAAGCGGTCGTGGTAAAGGTGGTAAGATTGCGGAGCTCGCGTTACAGGCTGCTGTCGTCGAAACGATTTTATACAACTGTGATCATATATTCGAGGCTGAGTAGTTCGGGTTAGGGTATATGATAACGACTTTTTCACAATCTTTCATTTTTTTCTATCTTTTTTTTTTTTTCACTATAATTATGGCTTTTTTATATTTACGCTCTTTGGTTTATTGGTGTTTTTCTCATCTGTTTTTTTTTCTTTTTTTTTCTTTTTTTTTTTTTTGGCTATTAAGTACAGATAGAACGAACAGTTCAATTTTTTTTATGAATAGATTAGTTTGGTTGGCTACTTTTAATGTTTACCCCATTACTAGCACATTGTTCTAGAAAAGATTTGACAAAAAAAAAGTTGGGCTATAATAGTCGTGTACATGTGTAAAAGATTTTCTCATGGAAATGCAGCCTTTAGCTCAAACTAAGATTTATAAAGACGTAAGACTATTATGCCACACACACAATTTTATCGTTTGGATCTTGATGCTTTGATGGATTTTTTTTTTTTTTTTTTTTTTGATGCAATGGTCAAGTTTATATATAAAAAAAAAAGCGTGGTTTTTTGTAATGAATTATTTACGAAGTTTGATTAGAGAGTTGGTTGAAGTAAATATTATTGTTTTTTTTTTATCAATCTTTGGGATTGATCTGTTGGACGTTTTATATATCCAATGTTTTTTTTTTTTTTATATATGTTTTTTTTTTTCTTTTAATATAGCTTTTTTTCTTCTTTTTTTTTTACGGAGAATTTAGTGGGCAAGGACTGCTGAAACTTGGGTAATGAGTATTACAACTGCTAGTTTGTCATATCCCTTAAAATGGTGTCTTTAAAAAAAAAATTGTTTGGTAAATTTTAAATAAATAACGGAGTGAAAAAAGTTGCCTTGGTTCAATATATACATGTAATATTTTACCACAGGTCTATATATATATATTTTTTGTAATTGTCAAGTTAGTTTCCAGAAAGTTAACTGGTTCCAGGTTCAAATTCTCCGCTAGGTCACTTTTTTCTGAGGAAATCGCTGATTTGGTAGAATCACTTGACTACACTGCTGAGGAGGATCCTGTCCATGCGAGCAATTGGCAGCCCGGGCTAGGTTTTACTGACTTGGCACTTGCGGGAAACGACGATCACACAAGATGCGCTTCAAGTTTCTCTGGTTTGCTTGAGACCATCTTACCGGGCTTTCTTCACAATGGGGCCTTGTGGCTCATGGGAGAATTCCGGCCTTTCCGAATTCCCGTGTCTTCGGGTACAGGCGCGCTACAAATAGCCTAGGTAAGCCTGGTGTCTTCTCAGTATATAATTACACATAGTTACACCTAAATAAACAGATTCTACAATTATTACTACTAGTACTACTTGATTTCCACAAATAAAAATAGTTTCTAGTAATTAATTATTCCAGCTACTTTTTTAAAAAAAAATATATATATATATATATATTAGACTGTTTACATAAAAGGAAAATTGTCGTTATATGGACTTGCGAAATAACTAACCCGTAACTTGCAAAATGCGATTGATGATTGAGAAAGCTTTGCAGTTAACAACTGAGTCCGAAATACTTTACATATATAATATATGATATTTTTACCCAAGACTAAAAATTGATATTAAAAATATAAGCAAAATTAGACTCTAATAATAAAATCCTAACGATTTTCTGTTTGTGAAATTTCTTATACCCTGAAACAGTTATGATTGCTTCACAAATCATAAGTTTCTATTTTTGCAGCATTACCTTGAACAAAACCTGAGAAGTTTGAACATTCAATGATCAAGGCCACAATATGAGACACACACCAATACTAACGTCAATCATTATCTAACTATACTGAATTCTCTGGACTGGAGAAAGAAAGACACCAAGATTTTCAAACACACTACGGTCTGTATTGTAGGCTCTATCACAAGCTAGACTTTTTCAATCATGAAAATACATTAGACAAACTTATAAAATAAAAAAAATTTCTAGACATTAATAAAAATGGAAAGGTTTTTTTTTTTAATTCAAGTTGTTTAGTCGAAAAGACCGAGACCCATGTCGTCATCAGACTCCTCCTCAGCCTCGGGCTCCTCCTCAACGGCGGCCTCAGCGGCACCACCGGCAGCGGCAGCAGCACCACCGGCAGCAGCAGCACCACCAGTGGGGACGGAAGCAAGCTTCTCAGAGCCCTCAGCGATGAGCTCCTGAACGTCCTTGCCAGAGACCTCCTTGAGGAGAGCCTCGACACGGTCATCTTCAACCTCAATGCCAACGGCAGAGAGGACAGCCTTGATATCAGCGGCAGAGGGGGAGGCGTTACCAGCGGTGGTGAGCAAAAGGTAGGCAGCAAGGTACTTCACTTCAGAAGGGTGTTAGTCAATCATTATTTCGAATAAAAATAATAAAAAAAAAAAAAGGTTTTGTAATGTCTTGACGTACTTTTTGATAGATGTAATTGAGGTTCTTGACGATGATGTGTGAAAGGAAGGAAAAGAGAAAAATTTCAACTGCAAGAAAATTCAAAAAAAAAAAAAAAAATTCAAAAAAAGGTCAAAATCAGTTACGCACTGTTTAAGGTAATTTTTAAGCAGCTGCGGCTTTTCAAACAAAGTTTGAATGTGCGGTCCAAAATATTCGCTTTATTCAGTAATTGTCAGTACAAACCTTAGGGCTTTGCCCTAACTCAATCTTTTTTATTAAAGTGGATTTTGTGACCAGACCTACTGAGAGCTCAGTATATTTCAGCACTAACTTTTTTTGTTTTTTTATTTTTTTTCTTTACTAATACGGGGTTAGGGCTTTCTTTTTTTTTATGCCTTGTCTACACAAAAAAACCCAACCAAGCCTCTACTTTACTAAATCTGAAAAAAAAAGAAAAAAAAAAAAACTTTTCCTCTTTTTTTCCTCTCTCTCCTTTCACTTGATTCTAGCATATTTCGACAACCAAGTTAAAAATGTCTGACGCCGCTGCTGGTATGTTTACTACTGCTGTGATTATTTTGGAGACCATCCCGCGATAAATGCTATTCGACTTGTTTGGTACTGCGATAGAATTGGAAAGGACTAGCGGCTTGAGGCTTGCGTTGGCCTGTGTAGGCAGGTCACCACCATCTTCATGAAAAAAAAGAAACCCATCACTTCGAAAAATTTGTCAAAATACAACACAACTGACGCTTATCAATCATTGCTACTCGACTTTTGAATTTGATCATGTTCGCTTACTTTGTTAAACGCTTTTACCAAGCCTCAGTCGCCAACTTATTTCTTTTCCGTCGATTTTTTTTAGTACTTATCGCTTGTCATTATCGCTCACCTCTCACCAACAATTCTTTGATAAACTGTTTACTAACTAATCATTTTGTAGATTCCCGTAAGAAGAGATCCTTCAAGAAGTTCTCCTACCGTGGTGTTGATCTCGCTGATCTCCTCAAGCTTGACACCCAGGAGTTCTCCAAGATTGTCCACGCCCGTGCTCGCCGTAGATTCACCCGTGGTCTCAACAGCAAGCCTATGGGTCTCATCAAGAAGCTCCGTGCTGCCAAGGAGGCCGCTGCTCCTAACGAGAAGCCCGCCCCCGTCAAGACTCACCTCCGTAACATGATCATTGTCCCCGAGATGATTGGCTCTGTTCTCGGTGTCTACAACGGTAAGGCTTTCAACCAGGTCGAGATCAAGCCCGAGATGCTTGGTCACTACCTTGGTGAGTTTGCTATTACCTACACTCCTACCAGACATGGTAGACCCGGTATTGGCGGTACCAACACTGCTCGTTTCATTCCTTTGAAATAAATTGTTTATTTTGTTTATTTAATACATACGGTTAGCTTGTTGTTTTGAACCATGATGATAACGTTCCTACTTTCAATGTTTTTTTTTTTCTGTTATTTTAAAGATGTGTATAAGCTAGAAGTGAAGCTATGGTGTTGTTATTCAAAACTATTGGGATATAGACCAGATTATCCTGGTATCCATTTGTCGCACTTTGGGGTATTCCGATAGTTCTCAGTAAACCAGGCTACGAGCAAAGCTCAGTAAGTGCCAAATAGATTCAAGGAGTTTAAAAACAAGTATGCTTTCTTGTACCAAAGTCGGTGTGCAATTTGGAATAAAAATAATTGCTGCTAGCCTCAGTCAATTTTTTTTTTTTTCACTCATAGAGGTACTAAATAGTTGACATAAAGCAGCGTATAAATGCCATACTAGAAATTCTTTTTTTTAGGTGTTAGGATATCATGTTATTATTTGATAGACCTTGTTTAGCAAACTTCAAGCTCACATCATGACCAGGTTTCTAATCTACAAGACCAAAAACACTCGAAAAAGATGCTACCATAAGAAATGAGAAAAAAAAAGAAACGACACCAGCAGGACTCGAACCTGCGCGGGAAAATCCCAAAAGATTTCTAATCTTTCGCCTTAACCGCTCGGCCATAGTGCCTAATTCATATTTGTTAAATTATTAATATTTAAACAAACCCAAGGCACAAAAGATTAATGTGGTGTTTTAAAGGGATTTTAATGGTTTAAAAGATATTATTATTATGAGGAAGCGCTAAGAATTCTCAAGAATTTTAAAAAACGATGGAAACAAACAACGACATTTTGGCCGATAAGCCTGTTGAAACTCATATTGGAAATTCTATTCTCGATGAACCCGACCCCCCTGACAAGGAGATGGGCGGGATTGAGATTGAAGCCGAAGAAGAGAGACACGACGAACCCATGGAAATTTCCAAAGAAACCGACAAACCCCCCAAAAAAACGGCCGAGAAGAACCCGAACATAGAAGAAGTTAAACTAGGCAAGAGACCTTTTGAATTCGAACAACGTCTTGAAGGATACGAAGGAGAAAAGAGAAGTGGCACTGGGATGGTGGTCCCTAAAGAGGTCCGCGAAATTATGAGCCAGCTACTGAAGAAAGTCGACCAAATCGAAGAAGACCGAATGAAGGACAAAGAGGAAGCAAAAAAATACAGAGATCAAACCAACAAAAAGATCGAGAAACAGGAAGAATTAATTGGAGAGGTGGTCAAGAAGATGACAGCCTGGAAACAGCAGCTCGACGTCTTCAACAAGCGTTCAAAAGATGCGAAAAATTTTTCTGAGGATGCACGTGACCGCACCACTCAGTTTGAGTCTAAAATGGTAAAG